>PISX010006739.1:0-94693 GCA_004024625.1 Mellivora capensis | reverse complement strand
TTTTTTTTTTTTAAAGATTTTATTTATTTATTGACAGACAGAGATCACAAGTAGGCAGAGAGGCAGACAGAGAGAGAGAGGAGGAAGCAGGCTTTCTGCAGAACAGAGAGCCCGATGCGGGGCTCGATCCCAGGACCCTGGGATCATGACCTGAGCCAAAGGCAGAGGCTTTAGCCCGCTGAGCCACCCAGGCGCCCCGCTTCCACTTTTTTTGATCCATAATTGGTTCAAGGGTCTTTGAAGCCTGTTTTTATAATAATTTTGAAATATTTTTTTCTGTGGTGCAAGCTATATGTGTTTTCGTTTGGTTTAGAGGTTTAGAGGTTTCGTTTAGCGGTTTAGAGATCATTGGGGATCTTCTCATCCCTATTATCTATGAGTACACTGTCTTTTCTTTTTTATTCATATATTAGCCCCTTGGCTATCACCTTCTTTCTCTCTCCTTTATAACCTGTTATCATTAAACATTGTCTATATTTGCTTCTCTACTTTTTACTTCCTATTTGTTTTTTTTCAATTAATTTATTTGTGTAAGGGCTGCTATTTATTTTAGAAAAAGTGGAAAATTCAAAACAAGGGAAAAGGTTATCTAAATTCCTACCCAGACCTAATTTTTCTTCTTTTAGTCTTTTAGTCTACATATACAGTATTCATGAAATTATGATATTATTAAACATGGTGGTCTCCGTCTTGCTTTCCTTATCAATAAGCATGAATACTTTTTCATATTAGTATATATAGATTTGCGTCACCATTTTAATCATAGTCTAGTATATTGTATGGGTTTGCTTGAACTTAAACAGTATTGAATTGTTGGATTTTTGTTTGCTTCTAGTTATTTCTCTCCATTATAACCAATGTAGCCCTCACACATTTTTACAAAAAAATGTATGCCTATTTGTTTATTTGCTTAGGTTGAATTCATAGGATGTGAAATTTTTACATCTAAGAATATGATTTTTTAAAAAAGATGTTGTACACATCACCACATTTACCCTCAGAAAAGATGGTGGTAGTTAACTCTCACATCAGCAGTAATTGTCAGTGGAGATTTTCCTACACCTTTGCCAATACCAGTTATCTTTGCTCAGGCAAGCAATATACCTTGATATTATTTTAGTATGCATTTTATTGATTACTAGTGAAGATGAAAATATTTTCATATGTTAATTGAGCATTCTGTTTCTTCTCTTGTGAATGTCCCGTTCTGTGTTTTACCAGTTTCTTTTTCTATTTAGAGTATCAGTAGTTTTAGTATTTGTAAAACTCCTATGTTGGAGAGAGAAAAACTTTGTTCTATATGTTGAAAAAAAAATTACCAGTTTATTATGTATATTTAACAAGGTGGTGGTGTATTTTATCATGTAGATGTTTGGGATTTTATGTAATCAAATATATTAGAGAGATTTTTAGTGTTTTTTTCTTGATCTCCTAATGCAAATAATCACAATTCCAAAATTATATAAATGTATGTTATTGTTTTCTTCTGGTACTTAAAAAAAATTTTTTTTATTTATTTGAGAGAGAGAAGGGCAAGGGGCAGAATGAGAGGGACAAGCAGACTCTCCACTGAGCAGGGGGCCTGATGGATGCAGGGCTAGATCCTAGGACTTTGAGATCATCACCTGAACCGAAATCAGACACTTAACCAACTGAGCTACCCTGGCGCCCCTTGGTCCTTTTAAATTTCTAATGAAAATCTTTAACTATGGAAATATATTTGGTATGAGAAGTGTCATGAATATCTACCTTTCTCTTCTAAAATGTTAGCCACTTGTCTCTTGAACTTAATAAATAATTCATGTTTACCTGAAATGCTGCCTTGCTCATATGCTATATTATAATGCATTCAAGTATATTAGCTCTGTGCCCTTAACCTCTGCACTTTTCTTTATCTATAAAATTGAGAGAATAAATTTTTTGCAAGAACTAAATATGTCATTAAATCAAATGTAAACATGAATAAAACATGTATACTGTTTAACACATTGACTCAGTATATGCTCAGTAAATCAATTATTATTGTTAATTTTTTATTAACATTGTTGATTCTATTTTATGATCAGAACCAAACTTTTTATAATTATTGCTATGTAAGAAATTTTAGTATCTGGTAAGGTAAGGTAAATTTCCATCCTTATGTTTCTTTGGAGCCTAGGAGATTATATTTATCTTCATGTGTTAAAATCTTATCTTTCTTTACTACTTACTCTCCACAAATTATATAGCTATCTGAGGTTTGAAATACTGTTCTTAATTATTTTATCTGTTGTTTTTTCCTGAGAACTATTATTAGGAATATTGTTGTCTTTTAGTTATGTTTTATTTCCAATATTACTACAGTTTCTTTAGCTTATAAAATATTTTATTCATTTTCAGAGACTTAATATGAGAATTAAGAAGTTTGGTATAATTACAAATGAAGAATTCAGAAAATCACCAGGAAATTCTTGGTAATTCCTGCTTTTCTAATTTAAAAAGTCTTTTTTAAAAAATGCAAAATCTGAAATATTTTCTATATGACAGCTGCATAGCTAGAAATTTCTCATAGAGCATTTCTTTTTTATTTTTTCCTTAAAGCTTTGGATTCAATATATCAACTGGTATGTACTGTCACTATTCAAAGTATTGCATAAGTGCTTATAAATATGCTATTAAGGTAAACATGTGTAGGACATAAACACTATCTATGAGTAATAGGTATCATAATTACCCTTTTTTGGTCAGCCATAAAAAAACCATACTTCAGTTTTCAAATTTTGCTATCTTTTTTTCATGACCCCAAATTTTTGTTTGAATTTGAATAGTGTTTGTTTGTTTTTTCTTTTTTTTTTTCCCTTTGAATAGGGAAGACAAGTTCTAGGAAGGTTATCAGTTTTCCTGCACATCTTGGCAACATGTATATTCTTCCCTTTTCCTTGTTCAAGTACATTAAGTAAAAATTATTCTTTGTTAGTTATCTCTTAAGGAATTGATGAGAGAAACTGAAGAGAAAGAAACTAGCAAGTGGGAGATGAGGAAGGAAGGAAATAGTGTGGTTTAACAGGATAGGTGTTAGGAGATACTGAAAAATAGGCTTTTTAAGGATCTCAAGTATAGGAAAAATTGGAAGTACAAATTCTAGAGGAAATATTTATAAATGTAAGATCAATGAGTAAAAGTTGAGCAAGATAGCTATGAACCTTATATTACTATATATTCTATTGCACAATTTTCCTTAAAAGATATAAAAACATTAATACTTAATAAGTTACAAAGTTTAATTTTAATTATTATAGATTATATAGACTGATAAAATTAATCCAAAATAATATGAACAATATGGAAAATAAAATGATTGCATGTATTAACTTAGGTTAAACACATTTATAAATTAATTTGCTAACCATTAGCCTTAGATAGCTGAATTATTATTAAAATACTATACAATAATTTATATACATAATAATTCATAGAGCAAAGGAAGATCTCAAAGAGAAGTTTTTATCTTTTAAGGAAGATTAAATTTTTTAATTGTAGTTTGTATTAAGTATATCTCATTCATTATGTTTTAGTTCTTTGAGAATTAATAGTTAACATTAATCAGTCATCACCTTTGGAGTCAGTAAATATTTGAATGCCTTTTACATTGTAAACATTAGATTAATTCAAATTATTTTTCTATATTGGAAAAGAGATGACACATTGCCCATAAAGATATACTTCAGATGATAAATATGGTTGTGTATATGATTTGTAGAAAGTAAACTTAGAATTTTATAATCATTCTTCATATATAAAAATTTTTAATTTGTAAGTAGTAGGTAGGAGTGAAAAAGTTTTCAGATTTGCTTTCTTTGATTGATGTACGATTTTTAATAACTCTTCTGTAGCTTAAAATAAGTTTAGCTATATATTTGATTTAATAATGATTGGTATCTACATTAGGAAACACATAAGCAAATCAATAATTCTGTTGCCTTACATTTATATAGGATGCCTTACAAATTTCCATCATATTCATATTATGTAATTCTCACAGAAATACTATAGGTCATTAGTGTTTTGCAGATGAAGTACAATATGTTTAAGCAACTAACCCAAGTTTGTCCCTGGCAAATCTCTTTACTCTTGGTTCATTTCTTTTTTACCATGCTGATATTCTACAGAGTTGCTTACAGAATTATGGTTACAATTATACTTTTTATAAAGACAAATATTTGCTTCTTTTAGTCATCTCTGACTATATTAAAGTTGTTAACACAGAATGGGAAAAGATTACCTAACTGGATTCCTTAATATGAAATGTAAAAACAATTTTCTAGTGAGTCATCTTGGCCATGTTGAGTACAGAACCTGTTTTTTAAAGTCACTTTTGGGAAAAGATACTTGAAAATAAGGAATGGTTTTTTAAATGATTGTGCAGTTTTAATGTTAGTGTAGTTTAGCCTTTAATCCTTAAATTTATACAACCTACCTTCAGAGAAAATGTGTCACAGAAGAGTTGATTTTGTATACTACAAAAAACACTGCTTAGAGTGAAAAGACTGTGTTCCGATTATGGCTCCAGTACTCTCCTAGTTCAGTGATCTTCACAAAGTCATTTATCCTCTTTGAACCTTAGGTTCTCACTTAAATAATGGGGGAAAGAATCTGATAGGATTATTCAGGTGAAACAAGATCATATACATCAAAGCACTATAAATATTTTTCCTTTTTCCCTATGGAAATCTATATATATGTATCTCTGTCACTTTTCTGTCCAAAAGAGAAGGATGAGGTTATTAAAACTCTACCACCAGTAAGTAAAATTTACAAATAAATACTTGAATTCAGGAATAAAGTTACTGCCTAAAAGGAAATTTGATAAAGTGTTTGGTAAGAGTAAAGTACATTGTGTAATACAGTAATTTCATTATTTCTTTGTTCTCTAAATCTGGAGTTTTAGTCTTTTGAAGCTAGAGACACCTGCAGTTGTATTTCCTAAAGTCAGTGGTTTAGTTGCAAGTACATGGTGTCTCAGGTTTCCATTTGTATGAAGCAGCTTAAAGAAATAATATTTTGAGTTTTATTACTTTATTTTAAAAGTGTGAAAATGAGGATATATATGTCAGACAGAGGCTGAATAAATAAAGTATATAGCAATAACTACATAGTTGGCACAAGACTGATATTTATAATTCCCCTACCTGCCCACACATAACAAAATCTGAAACTCATGGGAAAAAATCTGTAGCAGATAAGGTAATTTTAGATTCCTCTAGTAAAAGGAAATTCTTATCTTTTGTCTTCAATGTCTACAGTCTACAGTTACCTTAACTCCTTGGCCACTATTAAAATTTTATATATTTATTATATTAAAAGTGCTTCCATCCCAATCCAAGATGAGTTGATAATTATCTGTTAAATTGAGTCGGTACTGTATATGAATTGCCAAGCTCTCATCAGCTGTGGGAAATTGTGCTTCAGTTACTTTTCATTCAGCATCTGCTTGAACAAAGGAGGGTTTAAATAATTCCTCTCCAGTATTTGCTGTAACTTTAGGAAGACAGTTTTTTGGAGCAAAATTTGAAAATTTCTTTCCAATACTAGGGAGAACTTTAGGCAGACACATGCCCCAAGGAAGGAAGGTAGAAATTTGGTTTGCCTTTTATATTAATTTTAGAGTGATCTATTTTTCTTCAGTTTCAATTGGATTGCAAACAAGAGCGAACAGAGTGAAAGGAAAAATGACATTTTTCACTTGTTTTAATCGGGTCTTCATGAGAGAGTTTACATTTTACTTGAAATATGAATTCTCAGACCATCAGATTTTCATATTTGTTTAAACATTTATCAAGCATTGAATATGTTAGGACTTATGCTGTTGAGATAACTCAGGTATATAATCTTCAGAGTCATTCTTTGAGAGTAAAACTATTATCCTCATTTTCAAAGTGAGAAAATGGATATTTAAGGGAACTCTTAATGTAAGAAACATGTGATTAGTATCATATAACACATTTGAATTTATATCTTTCAATACTATGTGTTTCTTAATTTTTGTTAATATGAAACTTTTTAAATTAGAAAATTAGTTCCAATTCACTATAGGAAATTTGAAGGATGCAGAGTACAACAGAAAAATACCCATAATCTCACCATCCAGAAATAATATTTTTATATATTTCCTTCCAGTGTTTTTGATATATACTTTACATAGATGAGAATATTTCTTGTATATAATCTTGTTGTTTTTTTGTTCTTTACATTATATAAGCATTATCTCATATGTTAAAAATAATTTTTAGGTGTTGTTTTTAATAGTTGCACAGTGTTTCAGCATATAAGATGATTTGTTTAAACATTTATTTTTGATGATTTCAGTTGTTATTTTCTCAAAGTTTTTATTCAAAGTTTCTATATATCATTTAACACTTAAATAAATTTATAAGGATATAAGAAGCCAAGAAAAATATTTGTTAGATACAGAATTGTAACCTCTTATGTGAATTTTTAAATTACATGAAATATTTTAACTTTACATATAAGCATGGTACTGAACTGTACACATCTTTTAATCCGAGTTACATTAATTATACAGACACTAAAATGCACAGGAAAAGACTAGAGGGAATTATACTAGAGTCTTAATAGCTACCATGATCTTTCACTGGGGTTATTTAACAAGCTTCCTTTAGGAACACACAAATACAAAAAATAATTAATAACAAATATAAAAGAACTAATCGATAGTAATACAATAATAGTAGGGGATTTTAACACCCCACTTACATCAATGGAGAAATCGTCTAAACAGAAAATCAACAAGGAAAAAATGGCTTGAATGACACACAGGGACGGATGGATTTAACAGGTATATTCAGAATATTCCATCCTAAAACAGCAAAATTCACATTCTTTTCAAGTGCACATGGAACATTCTCCAGAATAGATCTCATATTACCCCACAAAAAAAGCCTCAACAAATTCAAGAAGATCAAAGTCATATCACACATCTTTTCTGACCACAACACTGAAACTAGAAGTGAACCACAACCAAAATATGGAAAGACCTCAAATACATGGAGGTTAAATAATATGCTGCTAAACAATGAATGGGTCAACCAGGAAATAAAAGAAGAGGGAAAAAGTACATGGAGACCAATGAAAATGAAAACACTAAGGCCCAATCCATTGGGATGCAGCAAGAGTGGTTCTAAGAGGGAAGTTTATATCAATATAAGCATAAAAGCAAGAAAAATCTCAAACAACCTAACTTTCCACCTAAAGGAGCCAGGAAAAGAAAAAGCAAACAGAATCCTAAACCAGCAGAAGAAAGGAAATAAAAAAGATTAGAGGAGAAATAAATGACATAGAAACTAAGAAACAGTAGAACATATCAATGAAACCACTGGCTGATTCTTTGAAAAATTCAATAAAATTGATCAGCTCTAGCCAGACTTATCAAGAAAAAAGAGAAAGGACTCACATAAATAAAATCACAAAGGATAGAGGGGAAGTAATGCCAAAATAACAAATACGGTTAGTTATAAGACAATATTATGAAAAACTATATGTGAACAAATTGGACAACCTAGAAGAAATGGATAAATTTCTAGAAACATATAAACTGAAATAGGCAGAAGTAGAAACTTTGAACAGACTGATAACCAGCAAAGAAAATGATTCAGTCCCGAAAAACTCCCAATCCATAAAAGTCCAGGATCAGATGACTTCACAGGCAAATTCTAGCAAACATTTAAGGAAGAGTTAATATTTATTCTTCTCAAGCTATTCCAAAAAATAAAAAAAGGAGGGATAACTTCCAAACTCAATCTATGACACCAGCAATACCTGATACCAAAACCAAATAAAGACACCACACACAAGAGAGAGAACTATAGGCCAATATTGCAGATGAATATTGATGCAAAAATCCTCAACAAAATGCTAGCAAACCAAATCCAATGATGCATTTTAAAAAATCGTTCACCAGGATCAAATGGGATTTATTCCTGGGTTGTAAGTGTGGTTCATTATTATCAAATCAATCAGCATGATGCGTCACATCAGTAAGAGAAAGGATAAGAACCATATGATCATTTCTAGTAGAAGCATTTGACAAAGTACAACATCCATATATTGAGGGTAAAGACCCGCAATAAAGTAGATTTAGAGGAAATATACCTCAATATAAGGCCATATATGAAAAACCTACAGTTAACATCATCCTTAATGGGGAATAACAGCTTTTCCCCTAATGTCAGAAACAAGACAAGTATGTCCACTCTCACCACTTTTATTCAACCTACTGCTGGAAGTCCTAGCCACAGCAATCAGACAACAGAAAGAAATAAAAGGCATCCAGGCTGATAAGAAGTAAAATTTTAACTATGCAGATGACATAATACTATGTATAGAGAACCCCAAAACCCACCAAAACTAGAGCTGAAAAACAAATTCAATAAAGTTGCAGGATACAAAATAAATGTACAGAAATCTGTTGCATTTTTTAAAAATTTCTATTTATTTGAACATGAGTCAGGGCAAGAGCAGGAGCAGAGGCGGAGGAGCAGAGGGGGAAAAAATCTCAAGCAGACTCCACACTGAGTATGGAGCCCAGTATGGACTTAGTCTCACAACCCTGAGATCATGACCTGAGCTGAAACCAAGAGTCAGACACTCAGTTGGCTGAGCCACTCAGGCACCCCTTCTGTTACATTTCTATGCACCAATAATGAAGCAGCAGAAAGAGAAAGTAAGAAAACAATCACATTTATAGTTGCACCAAAAATAAGAAGATACCTAGGAATAAACCTAACCAAAGAAGTGAAAGACCAGTATTCTGAAAACTATAAAGCACTGATGAAAGAAACTGAAGGTGATACAAAGAAATGGAAAGATATTCCATGCACATGTATTGGAAGAACAAATACTGTTAAAATGTCTATACTATACCCAAAGCAATGCACACATTTAATGCAATCCCTATCAAATACCAACAACACTTTCACAGAATTAGAACAAACAATTCTAAAATTTGTACGGAACCACAAAACTCCCTGAAAAATCAAAGCAGTCTTGAAAAAGAAAAGCAAAGCTGGAAGCAATCACAATTCTGGACTTCAGGTTATATTACAAAGCTATAATAATCAAAATGGTAATGGCACAAAAATAGTCACATAGATCAGTGGAACAGAATAGGAAGCCCGTAAAGAAACCCATGATTACATGGGCAGTTAATCTTTGACAAAGGACACAAGAATATCTATGGGAAAAAGACAGTCTCCAACAAATGGTGTTGGGAAAACTGGACAGCTACATGCAAAAGAATGAAACTGGACCATTTTATTACATCACACTCAAAAATAAAATGGATTAAGGACCTAAATGCGAGACCTGAAACCCTAAAAGTCCTAGAAAGAGGCTGTAATTTGTCTGACATCAGCTGTAACACCATCTTTCTAGACATGTCTCCTGAGGCAAGAAAAATAAAAGCAAAAATAAACTATTTGAACTATAACGGTAAAAATCATCTGCACAGCAAAGGAACAATAAACCTAAAAGAGGATCTACTATATGGCAGAAGATGTTTGCAAATGACATATCCTATAAGGAGTTAGTATCCAAAATACATAAAGAACTTACACAACCCAGGGCACCTGATTGGCTCAGCCATTAAGTGACTGCCTTTGGCTCAGGTCATGATCCCAAAATGCAGCGTCCTGGAATCGAGCCCTGCATCAGGCTCTCTGCTTGGTGGGGAGCCTGCTTCTTCCTCTCCATCTGCCTGCTGCTACCCTTACTTGTACTCTCTCTCTCTGTCAAATAAATAAAATCTTAAAAAAAATAAAAAAGAACTCATATGACCCAACACCAAAAACCCACAAATAACCCCATAAAAAATGGGCAGAAGATATTAATAAACACTTGTCCAAAAAAGACATACAGATGGCCAACCGAAAAATGAAAAGATACTCATCATCACTTACCATCAGGGAAATCAAAACATCCATGAGATTTCATCTGACACCTGTCAGAATGGCTGAAATCAACAGAAGAAACAAGTATTGGCAAGGAAATGGAAAAAAAGGAATATTCCCTCGCTGTTGGTGGAATGCAAACTGGTACAGCCACTGTGGAAAATAGTATAGTGGTTTCTCAAAAAATTAAAAATACCAAATAACCCAGTAATTCCACTACTAGGTATTTACCCAAAGGATACAAAATCGCTAATTCAATGGGATACATGCACCTGTGTGTTTATAGCATTATTATTTACAATACCCAAGATATGGAAGCAGCCTATGTGTCCATCAGTTGATGAATGGATAAAGAAATGGTGCATATATACAATGGAATATTACTCAGCCTTTAGAAAGGAATGAAATCTTTCCATTTGCAAAGACATGGATGGAGCTAGAGAGTATAATTCTAGGCAAAATAAGTCAGAGAAAGACAAATACCGTATGATTTCACTCGTGGAATTTAAGAAACAAAACAAGCAAAAGGGAAAAAAAAAGACAAGTCAAGAAACAGACTCTTTAATTATGAGGAAGAAACTGCTGGTTACCAGAGAGCAGGGGGCCAGGGGGATGGGTTTAAAGAGGTGACGAGGATTAAGGAGTGCACCTGTGATGAGCGCTGGGTGATGTACGGAATCGCTGAATTACTGTATTATACAACTGAAACTAGTATAACACTATATGTTAGCTAATGAATTATTTTTTTTTAAAACTGCTTAACTTATCTCTTAATTCCGGTTTTGCTTCCTTATAAACTCTTCTCCATATAGAAGCCAGAGCAATCCTTTACAAAAATTAAGTCCTTTCTCTCAATATAATTTCCGATGGCTTTGTCAGAGTAAATTCCAGACATTTACTATGTCCTACAAAGTTTTATACTATGAATACCTCTCAGCCCCAACTTCCATTTCTCTATGGTTTTAACATTCTATATTTGATTCCATGTTTCATTCCTCTAGCCACACTGGCTCCTTCAATGTTGCTTCAAAGTGTCAGCCACGATCTCGGGGTCTTTCCAGTTGCCCTTTTTTTTTCTGGAATGCTTTTGTTCCGGTATTGACATTGTTTATTGACTCACTTCATTGAGCTTTCTGATGCAATATTCTTTTATCAGTAATGACTTCCCTAGTCACTCTATAAAACATAGCCCAGGGGCGCCTGGGTGGTTCAGTGGGTTAAATAAAGCCTCTGCCTTGGGCTCAGGTCATGGTTCCAGGGTCCTGGGGTCAAGCCCCATATCAGGCTCTGCTCAGCAGGGAGCCTGCTTCCTCCTCTCTCTCTCTCCCTGCCTCTCTGCCTACTTGTGATCTCTGCCTAATAAATAAATAAATCTTAAAAAAAAAAAAAAAACACACACACACAAAACATAGCCCCATCCCTCCCTTTTAATTTATTACTCTGTCCTACTTACCCTAGTTTTTTTTTTTCTTTTTACCACTGACCTAATCTATGTTTAATGGTTTGTTTGTCTCTACTCACTAAAATGTAAACTTTATAAAACCAAGAATTGGGATGCCTGGGTGGCTCAGTTGGTTAAGCGGCTGCCTTCGGCTCAGGTCATGATCCCAGCATCCTGGGATCGAGTCCCACATCGGGCTCCTTGCTCAGCAGGGAGCCTGCTTCTGCCTCTGCCTGCCACTCTGTCTGCCTGTGCTTGCTCGCTCTCTCTCTCTCTGACAAATAAATAAAATTTAAAAAAATAAAAAAAACAAAAACCAAGAATTTATTTTAGTCATTGCTGTATCCCAGATACTAAAATAGGGCAGGACATACAGTTAGCATTGACTAATTATTTGTTTAATGAATGAATATTTTCTTTAAGTAATAGAATTTTAGGTGGGTTTAATTTTCTCCCATATACTTTTCTTTACCTTTTTTTTTTTTTTTTTTTGCTATATAGATCAAATATTATTACTTGTAAAATCTAACAACTTTAAAAAATAACAGGTTTTTGTAAGGATCATTTTTGTATTCCAAGATCAAATACAAATATATTTTCTATGTGTTCTTTTCCCTTTGGGGTCTTTACATCTGTCATTCATTTATCCACCAAACCTGCCCAGTTTCTCAATTGCTTCTCAGTACATTTACACACTTTATGTTATCTATCATTTTTATTTTCTTAAAGTCACCTCTCTGGAGGCTTCTGACCTGCTCCACTCTGAATTGGTCATTCTCTATGCCTCATGCACGGCCTTTTCCCAGGGATCTACCATCATCTGGGGATTCATTTTACATCTCTTGAGTTGAATTGAGTTTCCTGAACCCCAGTGTCTCTCTTTTCTGTTTTCTATGTTATTTTAGTGAAGCACATCCTCCAGTAGTATCTTGAGAAGTGGGACATGAGATTTAAAGTTTTTGAGACTTCTCGTGCCTGAAGTCACTTATATCTGATTGCTTATACTCAGCAAGATATAAAATTCTAGTGTGGAAGTGTCCTATCTAGAGCAGCGAGTTATGCAGACGGGCACCGCATTCAGGAGGCCAAACTGAAGAGTCTTTATTAGAAAGCCGGTGACTGCGAGGGGGCTCATGCACTCCAAAATCTCGCAGCCCCGAATGAGCTCAGGGGTAGACTTATAAAGGCATAAACCACATCCTGTTGCCAGTTTTTAAAAATTGCCAAGCACGGTACAGAAGCAGAAATTCTGGGTTAAACAGATATTTAGGGTAGGGGTACATTTCCTGAAATCGTTACGTCTGGAGTATTTTGCGTTTTGTTTTTGTGTGTGTGTGTGTGAAGGTTGCGAAAACACGGTCATAGCAACATGACTGTGTTTCGAAATGCCCTCTATAAAAATGGCATGACGTACTAAGTTCGTCTTCTAGGTGTCTCAAAAATATTTCTTACAGAACTTTAAAGGCAGTATTCTTTTTTGTCTTAGCTTCTAGCAGTGCCATCTAAAGCCATTTGATTTGGAGGGGTAGGTGGTATCTGACTTGTTTATTCTCTCTAGAAACTTATAGGACCTTTCTACCCTAACTATTCTGGAATTTTATGATAATGTGTCTTGGTGAGGATTTGATTTTATTAATGTGCTGAGCACCCCATGAGCCTTTTCAATTTTAAATCTATGTTCTTTAGTTCTGAGGTATTTTCTTGTGTTTTTTCGCTGGTTTCTTCCTGCGTGTATTCTCTTAAAATTTTTGTATGAAACTCTTCTTAGATTGATGTATATATAGGTAGATATGCACATGCCTGTATGTAGATGTATATATATGAATAATTACCTATCTCTTTGCCTTTATGCTGTAGTTTCTAAATTTCCTCAACTTCATTTTCCAACTTTTTAAAAAAATGTGTGCTGATCTATTAATATCAACTGCTCATATTCTGTATTTTTTTCAAATAATTTATTATGAACATTTTAAACACAGAAAAGCTGAGAGAATAGTACTGTAATTACCCATATACTCACCTTCTAGATTTACAGTTAACATTTGCTATAGCTATTTACATGTTTTTTTCTGAACTATTTGGAAGTTGTAATCATCACGACACTTGACCTCTAAGTTCTTCAGAATGTATCTCCTAAAAGAATGCATTTCCTAGAAATATTCTTCTTTAAAAATAGAACTGTGTCTGCCAGGAATGGCCAGCAGTCCCTGTCCTGATGGATGAAACTTACTCCAAACTTTCCCGTGAAAGAGAGGAGAAGGCAAGGGGGTCAACACTCAGGGACAAAGACGCTTTACCCTTCTTTGCTCCCCCTTTTATTGTTCCTTCAGGATAATCACAAATCCTTATCACTGTTTCTCAAGCACATAATGTGTGACAAGGGGTGTTACTGGAACTAGGAGGATCTGTTTATAGGAAAGATATGATCTAATCTGCATATTCTATGAGATCTGCTAAACATAGCCTAGGGGACAGTGCATACATCTCTTAGATCACAGGGCAGCCATTTGGGCTAAGAAAGATTCAGGGAGGGCAACTGCCCATGGCATTCCTACAGCAGCATGGTCACACAGGCCTTGGCATTCCAAAGGCCTATGACCTTCAAAACCTTGCCTTGCCCTGCCACGGGCTCTGTGTTACAATTTAGCAGCCAGGTATTATGTATGATTTCATGCTGTACATTAACCCCAACAATTGTCATATGTAAGAAAGTTTATGTTAATTCCTTAAATCACCTAATATCCATCCATATTCAGATTTTCCCAGTCCAAAAATATCTTCCAGAACTGTTTTGTTTGTTTGTTTTGTTTTAATTCAAATACAGGGGTGCCTGGGTGGCTCGGTCGGTTGAACATCTGGTTTTTGGTTTTAGCTCAGGTCACAATCTCATGGGTCGTGGGATTAAGCCCTACATCCAGCTCCGTGCTCAGTAGGAAGTTTACTTGAAGATTCTCTCCCTCTGCCCCTACCCCTGCTCACACATGTTCTCTCTCTCTCTCTCAAATAAATGAATAAGTCTTTTAAAAATAAATAAAATTCAAATACAATCAGATTCATTCATTGCATTTGGCTATTGTATCTACTGATGTTATTTCATATTGAACGGGTCTCTCATATTTTAAAAATAGCTTTGTCTTTTTAATGAGACCAAGAAAGTTGCCTTGAAGAAGGATTTGTCTGATTGTTTTCTCTTGGTTTGTTTTTTTTTAAGATTTTATTTATTCATTTGACAGAGATCACAAGTAGGCAGAGAGAGAGGAAGGGAAGCAGGCTCCCTGCTGAGCAGAGAGGCTGATGCGGAGCTCGATCCCAGCACCCTGGGATCATGACCTGAGCCCAAGGCAGAGGCTTTAACCCACTGAGCCACTCAGGCGCCCCTTCTCTTGGTTTTTTAACTTGTTCTGTGCTTTGTATTTCTAAACTCAATTTGTATTAGATTCAGATTAAATCTTTTTGGCAAGACTACTTCATAGGTGATAACTTAATACATTACATAATAATGGAAGGATGTAATATCAGGCTGTTCCACTATCCATGATGCTAAGTTTGATCATGTGGTGAAGGTGATGACTATTAGACCTCTTCTTTGTAAAGGCATGCTTTCCCTTTGCAATTAGCAAGTAATCTGTGGGAACAGACCTTGGTATTGTGCAAATATTTCCTTTTTTTTTTTTTAAGAGTTTATTTTTAGAGCAAGCACATGAGTAGGGAGAGGGGGCAAACGGAGAGTGAGAGTGAGAATTTCAAGTAGACTTGGACTGAGTTCAGAGCCCAACCTGTGATGAGGGAACACAAGGCTAGCTGAGAGTGAAGCCCACACCCTGCAGTCTCCCCCCACCCTCCACTTCTGGGTGGGACATTTGTGACATTCTTCAGGAATCTTCCAACTATCTTAATGTTAACTGCCTTGCTAGAGAGGAAAAACAACCTTAACTTGACAGTGGTCCTCTTTAGCATATAAAAGTTCTTTTAAAACCTCCCTTTTCCTTACTTCCTCCAACCCCATTGTATATAATCAGCCACCCCTCATAACCCCGCCTGCGGCAGCTCTTTCTGCCCATGGGTCCTGTCCCTGTGCTTTAGTAAACCATCATTTTGCACCAAAGATGGCTGAAGAATTCTTTCTTGGTTGTCAGCTCCGGACTCCACCCCACTGAACCTCCCTTATATTCTAATACTTCATCATCTGGGGTTCGATCCCATGACCTCAAGATCATGATCTGAGCCAAAATGAGGAGTGGGACACTCAACCAACTGAGCCACCGGGTGCCATGCTAATTGTGCGAGTATTCTTGTCAGTTACTACACTGGGGGTTACAGAATGGCAATTTCTAATTTGTTCTTTTCATATTTATTAGCTGACTTGTTTTTTTCTCTGAAGTAGAGCTTTCCCTCATCAGCGATAGTTTAAAAAGCAAGCTGAATGTCTAATTCTTGAATATTTACCAACTTTCACTGTATAAGTATGTGATAGTCCTCTCCTATAGTGGTAAAAGATTTTTTTCCTTTCCCTTTGACTGTTAGTATGGATTCTTAAATGTTTATTAATTCAGTATCTTACAGTTAACTACATATCCTCTTTTAACACTAAAATTGTTCCAAATCTGCCCAATAAGAGTCCCTTCAAGCTGCTTTTGTGTCCTTTCAACCTACACTTTTATAGTCTTTGAGCACATCACTGTTTTTTTCCCATATGTGATGCCCCAGGCTCATCTGGTACTTTCCTCAGCCCTGAAAATCAGCCATTTTTCCTGGCTCCTTTTTGTCAAAATAGCATATAGAAACCAATGGCAGGTATTTTAGGTGTACTTATTCATTACTGGGATGGTATTAATAATTCGAGGCTTTCCCAGGACCGATAGCTAAGATGGAAGGAGATAAACACACACATACACATACCCCACATGTCATTTTTTTTTAAAAAACTGAGTTCAAATATAGATTTCTAACTCAACTAAAAATATCTCAGGTTCTTTTTCCTTTTATGCTTTGTTTTTATACTTAAAATTGTTTTTTCTTATCCTAAAGATCTAGGTTCTTATGACATTAAAATGTTATTTTATTTTATTTTACAATATATGTAAAATAGTTTTTAAAAGTCAGTAACACAGTTATTGTGAAAGTACTGATGGACATGTAAGATTTTTTTCACGTGTTTTATCTATATCTGAAAGTCTGTATTTTGACTAAGAATGTTTGATAATCCTCTTACTAATAGTTTTGTAATACAGTTTGAGGGTTTTTTGGTTTCGATTTGGTTTTTTGCTTCAATTTGTTTTCGTTTTCAGAGTTTACTTGTATTTAATTTTATTTTAAGCTATATAAAACATTTTTTAAGGTTCATAGTCAAAGTCTAAATTAAAAGGTGTGTTTAGAGAAGTTTTGCTTCTCTCTCCCTTCCACCATCCCATTCTTTTTTTTTTTTTTTTTTTTTTTTTAATTTGACAGATCATGAGTAGGCAGAGAGGCAAGCAGAGAGAGAGGAGGAAGCAGGCTCCCTGCAGAGCAGAGAGCCCGACACAGGGCTCGATCCCAGGACCCTGGGATCATAACCTGAGCCCAAGGCAGAGGCTTTAACCCACTGAGCCACCCAGGTGCCCCCAGATCTCACTTTTTTAATGGCTGTGTGTGTGTGTGTGTGTGTGTGTGTGTGTGTACCACGTCTTCATTACCCATTTATCATCTATCAGTGGACACGTGAGTTACTTGCATCCTTGGCTGTTGTGACTAAAGCTGCAGTAAACATAGGGATGTATATATCTTTTTGAATTAGTGTTTTTGTTTTCTTTGTGTAAATATGTAGTAGTGGAATTACTAGATTATATGATATTTCTGTTTTTAATTTTTTGAGGTACCTCCATATTGTTTTCCATAGTAGCTCCATCAATTTACATTCCCACTGATAGTATACAAGCATTCCTCTTTTTCCACATCCTCACCAACACTTGTTATTTCTTGTCTTTTTGATTTGAATCATTCTGACAGGTATAAGGTAGTATGTCATTATGGTCCTGATCTGATTTCCCTGATGATTAGTGATATTGAGCATCTTTTCATGTTTCTATTGGCCATCTGTATGTCTTTGGAAAAGTATCTATTTAGGTCCTCTGTCCATTGTTTCAATTGGGTTATTTGTATTTTTGATGTAAAGTTATAGAAGTTCTTTGTATTTTTTTATATTAGCCTTTTATGAAATACATCATTTGCAAGTATCTTCTCCCATTTAGTAGACTGCCTTTTCATTTGTTGATGGTTTCCTTTGCTATGCAAAACCTTTTCATTTTAGTCTAGTCCAATAGTTTATTCTTGCTCTTGTTTCCCTTGTCTGAGGAGACATATCTAGAAAAATGTTGCAAAGGCCTATGTCAAAGAGATTAATAATGCTTCTGTTTTCTTCTAAGAATTTTATTGCTTCAAGTTTCACATTTAGATCTTTATTCCATTTTATTTCCCTGTGTGATTTAAGAAAATGCTCCAGTTTCATTCTTTTGTATATGGTCCAGTTTTCCCAACACCATTTATTGAAGAGATTTTCTCCGTTGTATATTCTTGCCTCCTTTGTCATGGACTAATTGACCATATAATCATGTATTTATTTCCAGGCTCTCCATTTTGTTCTATTGACCTATGTGTCTGTTTTTGTTACAGTACTATATGTTTTTGATTACTACAGTTTTGTAGTGTATCTTGAAATCTGGGCGTGTGATACCGTCAGTTTTGTTCTTTCTCAAGATTGCTTTAAGTATTCAGGGTCTTTTGTGGTTCCATACAAATGTTAGTGTTATTTGTACTAATTCTGTGAAAAATGTTGGTATTTTGATGGGCACTGCATTGATTATAGATTGCTTTGAGTAGTGTGAACATTTTAACACTATTCTTCCAATCCATGAGGGTCGATTATTGTTCAACTTGTGTCATCTTTAATTTCTTTCATTAGCAAAACTCTTTTCGATAAGGATTGTACCATTTTGCACTTGCATTAATGATATATGACTGTGCTTCTTTCTCAATATGCAATATGAGTTCTTTCAAAGGTTTCATATCCCTTTGTTCCTTCCAAGTCACTCTTTTTCAAGTTTTTCACTTCAGTCTTTTATGTTAGTGGCTTTTCTCAGATGTTTTCTGATCCTTGACTGCCTGTTTATATTAAGAAGAAGGGACATTAAATATCTAGTTGGGTAGGTTTGTTTATTGAAGGCTTCCTTAAATAGTTATCTGAGGACTGCTTTTTTGGAGAACCAGGCCAGATTTCAGGTCTTTTCTTTGGGCTGGTCCTATTCCCAAGGGAAGAATATTTCAATTTCCTTTTTAAAGGGTAATCTGGACTACCAGCATTTTGGAAACCCCTTGAGGCTGGGAGATCTTTGTAATAAGTATGGGTGATCAGTGTTTTGGTGGGGAGAGAAGGAAGAATAATATTTTAGAAGAGAGTCTATACCACCCTAGACTTAAATTGTCAGTCTCTTTTGTATAGAAGATTGAAACCAGATGGCAGCATGGCTTTTCTCTACCTCTAGTTCTTTAACAGAATTGAGGATTATGGAGGATTGCTCATCTCCATGACAATGTGATATTATTAGCTAATGGGTGAATTTAAACCATTGCATTTATTGGGATTACTGATCTATTTGGACATAGTGCCATCATCTTTTTTTGTTCTTTTTATTTTTGCTTGTGTGTGTGTGTGTGTATGTGTGTTTCCCTGATTTAATGCTTTCTCTTTGAAAAAATGAAAATTATTTTCCTTTCCTTGGCATGGAAGCAGTGAGTTTTATTTCTGTTTTTTGTTTGCGTGTTGTTTTTGGTCTTTGTTGGTTTTTATTTTTAATGCTTACTCTTTAATGTTTAGAATATATTCTTTTTTAAAGCACTCAGAATGTCATTTTAATTTTAGTTTCTTTTTATTTAAATTCAATTAATTAACATATAGTGTATTAATAGGTTCAGAGGTAGAGGTCAGAGATTTATCACTTTTACATAATACCCAGTTCTAATTATATTCTAATTATATACCCAGTGCCCTCCTTAATGTCCATCACCCAACTATCCCATCTTCCCACCTTCCTCCCCTCTAACAACCCACAGTTTGTTTCCTATGATTAAGAATCTCTTATGGTTTGTCTCCCTCTCTGATTTGATCTTATTTTATTTTTTCCTCCCTTCCCATAGGAGCCTCTGTTTCGTTTCTTAAATCCCACATATGAGTAAGATCATATGATATTGTCTTTCTCTAATTGACTTATTTCACTTAGCATAATACCCTCTAGTTCCATCCATGTCTTTGCAAATGGCAAGATTTCTTTTTTGGATGGTTGAGTAGTGTCCCATTGTATATAAATACCACATCTTCTTTATTTGTCAGTGGACATCTGGGCTCTTTCCAGTTTGGCTATTGTGGACATTGCTGCTATAAATATTGGGGTTCAAGTGACCGTTCAAATCACTACATTTATATCATTGGGGTAAATCCCTAGTAGTGAAATTGCTGTGTCATAGAGTAAAGGGTTCCTCTTTCTCTGCATTCTCGCTGAATGGACTGTGTTACTTTTGTTACTTTTAGTGTTACCTCTTCACTTAAAGGATCCCTTTTAATATTTTTTTGAAGGTCTGGTTTAGTGATCACAAATTCTTTTTAGTTTCTGTTTGTCCTGGAAGCTTTTTATTTGTTCTATTTTGAATGACACCCTTGCTGAATAAAGTATTCTTGGCTGCATATTTTCTCATTTAGCACCCTGAATATATTATGTCATTCCTTTCTGGTCAGCCAGGTCTCTGTGGATAGGTCTGCTGCCAGTGTAATATTTCTCCCTTTGTAGGTTAAGGACTTGTCTCAAGCTGATTTCAGGATTTTCTCTTTGTCTCTGAGATTTGTAAATTTCACAATTTTATGTTGAGGTGTTGACCTATCTTTATTGATTTTGAAGGGAATACTCTGGCCTCCTGGACTTGGAATGCCTGTTTCCTTCCCCAGATTAGGGAAGTTCTCCAGTATAATTTGCTTCAGTATACCTTCTGCCCCTCTCTCTCCACTTCTTCTGGGATCCCAATTATTCTAATATTGTTACACTTTATGGTATCACTTATCTCTCAAGATCTCCTCTGGTGATCCAGTAGTTATATATCTCTCTTTTTCTTGGCTTTTTTCTCCATTATTTTGTCTTCTTTTTTAAAAAGATTTATTTATGTATTTATTTGACAGAGGAAGAGAGAGGGAACACAAGCAGGGGGAATGGGAGAGGGAGAAGCAGGTTTCCTGTTGAGCAGGGATTCTGATGCAGGGCTTGATCCCAGGACCCTAGGATCATGACCTGAGCCAAAGGCTGATGCTTAATCAACTGAGCCACCCAGGTGCCTGTTTTGTCTTCTATATCACTATTCCTCTCTTCTGTTTTATTATCCTAGCAGAGCCTCCACTTTTTATTGCATCTCATTACTAGCCTTTTAAATTTTGATTTTATTAGCTTTTAGTTCTTTTATTTCTTCAGAATTGGATTCTCTAGTGTCCTCTATGCTTTTTTCAAGCCCAACTAGTATCTTTATAATTGGTATTTTGATCTCTATTTCTGACATCTTACTTATATTCATGTTGATTACATCCCTGACAATCAGTACTGCCTTTTGTTCTCTTTTTTTGAGGTGAGTTTTTCCATCTTGTTTTCTGTGCAGGATAGATTAGATGAACAAGAGAACAAAATACTAAAATGGCAACAACAACACCAGAGATTATATACACTAAACAAGTCAGAAGAGACCCAAAACCAAAAGAGAGAGAGAGAGAATATAATCATACAGGTGAACAGAATAATACGCTGGGTTCTGTGTGTATTTTGGTCATTTCGCTAGAAAACTACATCCCAAAATTGTAAAGAAAGAAAAACTCATATATATACCAAAGTAAAATTAAATACAATGAAAGGATAAAATGTAACAGTAAAGATGAAAATTTAAAAAGACTTAAAAAAGAGAAAATATAATCAGGTGAAGAGAATAGAGCAGTACACTGGATTCTGGGTATATTTTGGTCTCTTTGTTAGAGGAAGCTACACGCCCAAATTGTAGGAAATAAAAACTTATTTATACAAAAATAAAATTAAATACAATGGAAGGACAGAAGGTAACTGCAAAGATGAAAATAAAGAAGACTTAGAAAAAGTTGACAAAATAAGAAATTGGTTGAAATGGAAAGAGAAAAAATTAAAATTGAAAGACTAAAGAACTGTAAGAAAACAACTGTGAATTCTATATCCTATTTTCCACTAGTGCTGGAGATTTGCAGTTCTGTGTGATTGGTAAACGTGTTTTTAGTTGGATGTTCTTGTTGATCTTCTGGGGGAGGGGCCTGCTGTGGTGATTCTCAGGTGTCTTTGCCTGGGGCAGAATTACACTGCCATTGCCAGACAGCCAAGCTAAATAAGTGGCTCTGGATTGCTCTATGTAGCTTTTACTCCCTGAAGCCTTTCCATGCCTCTTTAGAGGATGAGAACGAAGATAGCAGCCTCCCAGTCTCCAGGCCCAGAGCCAAAAGCTCATGCCCCCCACTCCTCAGTGCACCCTCAGAGCAAAGCCATCAATCACTCCTCTCTCCCTGATCTCCATCTACACTCTGTGCTCACCTAGCCTGTGACCAAGTGTTTCTATCTCAGGTGTGTGACCCTGCTTTGAGTCTCCAAACCCTGCTGACTCCTGCAGCACACAGCTGTGCCACTACTCCCAGAGATAGGGGTGGGGTCTCCCCATGGTTTTGCCACTTGCTCGGTCCCTGCTTGGACAGCAGTTGCCCAACTCTTCGGTGGTTTGTGCTTTATAGCAACATTGAGCTGAAAGTCCACTCCTGAGCTCAATGATTGCAGCTGACTCCCTCACTCTGATGCCTGGGAACTCTGCCACACTTAGGCACCCCCATTATTTCTGTGACATCTCCCTCCCCGGGATCCTGAGACCACGCTCTCCCACGTAAGATTCCACTCTGCTTTGCCACCGGAGTGCCTTTCAGGCAGGGACGTCCCTCACTGGAGCAGAGTTGTTAAAGTTTTGATTTTGTACTCCATTGCTATATCACTTTCCAGTAGCTGGTTTATGAAGGCTCCCTCCTCCTACAGTTTATCTTCCAAAACATCACCTCAGATTCACTTCTATGCACCTCCTGCCTTGCAGAAAGTGGTCGCTTTTCTATTTGTAGAATTGCAGCAATTCTTTTCTTAGATCTCCAGTTGAATTCACATGTATTTAGAATGAATTGATACCTATCTAGCTGAATTCCTTGGACCAGACAAAACTAAGGCCTCCTACTCCACCAACTTAGAAAGTCCTCCTAAAATGTATTCTTAACTGTAAATGTTTTTTTTAGCAAAATTAGTTGACATCTCTCTTCCCCCTGAATAAGACAAATTTAACTTTACCCATAGAGCTCCCAAGGCAATTTCTTGTTAAAATTACCTAGAATTTGTTTCAATATTTTAACACAAAATGTAGAATTGTTATGTCAGTTGTTAACCAAAATCTTAACATTTTCTGTTACCATTGATTTTCACAACTTTTTCTTTCTGAATTCTTTATTCTCAAATTTTTTTTCTTAGAGTTTGATTATCTTGATTCAAACTGGAATCTGCAAAAATAAATAGGCAACAATAGCAAATATAGAAGGAATGGTAGGGCCAAGTAATAATTATATAGTTTCAGTAAATAAGATAGTATATTAATAATATGGGATTAAGCAGATATCAGTGGAATGAAATTGATGACTCAAATTTAACCTGTGAGAATGAAAAAGCAAATGCTATAAATCACTAGCCAAGTAATGGATTATTCAGAACTATATTCAGCCATTACATTATTAATTTGGACCAAAAAAACTTAGAATCCTATCTCATAATATATTTCAAAGTAAGAGATATATTAAATTATATATATATATACATATATATATATATAATGTCAAACTAGAGCAAAACTAGTAGAAAATAAAAATGCATATCAAACTTCTAAGAGCATTTTTTAAGTTCAATGAATGCATGTGAACAGTAGGAGTTATTGGTTGAAATGGTTAGGTAATACATAGTATACCTTTAAAATCAAAGGGTACATGAATGTGAAAATCTTTTGAAAAACATAAAGCTCTAGAGATTCAGATTATTTATGAATTGTAGGTAGTGTATATAGTGGTTAGAGATAAAGTTTTGAAAGCAAATAGGGCAGTTACCCACCTCTTCTGCAAATTCAGAGTGCCATCCCTGTTAACTAACATACAGTGCAAAATCTGTTAAATAAATGTTCATGAATACATTTTGATTGAGTCTGTATAAGGCAGTTTCCTCATTGGTAAGGTGACCATGTATTGTCATTTACCTGGAATAGTCATGACTTACAGTTGTCCTCTTAGCATAATTATTAATAATGTCTTCTGCCTTTATTCTCAGAAATGTACCAGGTTTTTTTTTAAGATTTTATTTATTTATTTGACAGACAGAGATCACAAGTAGGCAGAGAGGCAGGCAGAGAGAGAGGAGGAAGCAGGCTCCCCGCCGAGAAGAGAGCCCGATGCGGGGCCCGATCCCAGGACCCTGGGATCATGACCTGAGCCAAAGGCAGAGGCTTTAACCCACTGAGCCACCCAGGAGCCCAGAAATGTACCAGTTTTATCAGTAAATCACTTGGTCATCTTATGTATAAAATTTGGAAAATACCAGGCTTGTAGAGATTTTTTTAAAGGTTACAAAATAATCCATGTGGAGTTGTGTACACAGCACTTAGTACATGTAGTGGGCGTTTAGTATTGGTATCATAGGCACCTTTAGTACCATAAGGAACGGCTTGGTTTGCTTTTGTCAATATTTATGTTTTTCTATCAGCTTTTAAAATTGAACCGTTATGTGACAATATTTAATATCATTTGAAATCTGAATTATCTTTTATTCTTAGGCAAAGAAGTCAATACTGACATGGTAAGCTATAATATTTATGAATAAAAATTATGTTTTCTATGTACCTCAGATGCTTTATGAATAATTACTGATTTCGGTAGTGATAGTTTAAAAATTTTGCTTTTAGAATTATGTTAAAGGTGTTTTCTCTTTTTTCTTTTTCTTTTTTTTTTTTTTTTGTTTAAAAAAGGTTTTATTTATTTATTTGAGAGAGTGTGAGCACAGAGGGGGAAGCAAACTTCCCATTGAGCAGAGAGCCCGATGTGGGGCTCGATCCCAGGACCCTGAGATCATGACCTGAGCCCAAGGCAGATGCTTAGCCTACTGAGCCACCCCAGTGCTCTTAAAGGTGTTTTTTTCAAGTATAAAAACAGTCTCTATAACACAGGTCCAATGTCTAGAATAAATATGTTTTGCTTTAGCTCTATGCTTGAATTACCCCCTATGTCATTGTGAAAATGGACATATTCTGAATTTAGCTTTATGATCCAAATTTTATTCATTTAAGAACATATCATTTGAAATGGATAGAACATTTATCTTTGCATTATGAAATTTTGCTAAATAAATTAATATACAAGTAAAAGATTTTTAATGACTTTAGAACAAACATCAAAAGCATTGATTACATAAAAGTCATGTTAATTTATATCTACTTTTTATAAAAAATGAGAATAAGAGACTTGTTTTTAGGAACTAATTTTAACAAGGTTAAAGGTAACAGTTACAGCCTTGTATCAGCACTGGTTGCAGTGTATTTCTTTATTGCTTTTTGTTTTGGCTTTATCTTATCACAAAAGTCTTGATTCACAATATTGTTACACTCATCTGAATACTCTCCTGAAAATGGACTTGGGCTGGCATCTGAATTTAAGCCAGCAGCTCCATACCAAACTACATTTTCCTAAGTTGCACTACCATAAGAATTTGGAAAGTATGCAGAAATGGCCAAACAAAAAAAGTTTACTCCAAGGTCTGTGTCTGTTTTCTCTCCCCATCTCTCTCTTAATCTTTCTCCATTGACACCCAAACTAATACACTGACAGTCTTCAAGTTTGTGTAAACATGTCATATATAAGATCTGAGTTTGTATTTTTAATTGATTTTTTAAAATCTGGAAGTATTCAAAACACACAGTCATGAACAATTTGAAGATCCCTTTTGATTTTTAACAGGTTGTAGTTTGACCTATTCTGATACTATGTACCTAATAATGAAATTCCAGATCTATAAAATTCACTTATTTGCCTCTTAAAATAGTTTTTTATGCTTAACTAATATGTATTAGTAGTGTGGATTAATATGCATTAGTAGTTTATGATTATATTTATGAGTGTCTTGTTTTATTCAGTCGTAACAATTGAAGCATAATCAAACTTTCTTTACTGTTAATCAGTATTTAAGTTAATCAGTATTGAAATCAGTAACTAAATTGCTAATATGGTAGCAATAAAGCTATTTAAATTTTCAGTGAAAGCAAAGACACAGCTTTTGTTTTGGGGGTATAAAATGGTGATATGTAGGGACGCCTGAGTGGCTCAGTTGGTTAAGCAGCTGCCTTCAGCTCAGGTCATGATCCCAGCGTCCTGGGATCGAGTCCCACATCGGGCTCCTTGCTCGGCAGGGAGCCTGCTTCTCCCTCTGCCTCTGCCTGCCACTCTGTCTGCCTGTGCTCGCTCACTCTCTCTCCCTCCCTCTCTGACAAATAGATAAATAAAATCTTTAAAAAAAAAAAAAAAAAAAAATGGTGATATGTAACATGTAACTATTTAAAAAGTATTTATAAACACTCTTTAGTAACTTATTTTTTTCACTAGAGATTGGAGGTAATCTGATATAAACTATACATGCCTCAATCTCTTTCCTTTTTTTCTAACATCTTTATTTTATTTTATTTTATTTTTTTCAGTGTTCCAAGATCATTGTTTATGCACCACACCCAGTGCTCCATGCAATACGTGCCCTCCTTAATACCCACTACCAGGCTCACCCATCCCTCTATCCCCTCCCTTCTGAAATCCCCAGTTTGCTTCTCAGAGTCCACAGTCTCTCATGCTTCGTCTCCCCCTCCGATTTCCTCCAGCTCACTTTTACTTTCCTTCTCCTAATGTCTTCCATGTTATTACTTATGCTTCACAAATAAGTGAAACCATATGATAATTGACTCTCTCTGCTTGACTTATTTCACTCAGCATAATCTCCTCTAGTCCTGTCCATGTTGATACAGAAGTTGGGTATTGATCCTTTCTGATGGGAATCTCTTTCCTTTTTAAGCAGTGTTCACATCTCAAGCTAAGGAAAGGCAGAATTTATTCCATGGATTTAAGTTAAGCTTCTAACATACCCTTTCTAAATGAAGTCTCCTATGTATTACTCTACATGTATTTACATGTTGATGCAAACTTTTATTTGAATTTTTGAAAAACAATGAATTGAAAGAATTTTACTTCATCTGAAGAAAAATTGCATTAGTAGAAAGTGGAAAGAAAGCACACTAGTTAGACTTAATAATTAATGGCTCAGAATTTACCAGATGGATAGCTATGTCATGGTTGTAGAAATTAGAATCAATACTTAAAGATTTTTAAATGAAATTTTATAGAACAAAATAAGTACTGAGTTTGCTAGTCTTAACATACCATTTTATTAAAACCCATTTGAACATAGGATTCTCATTATGTATTTGTTACTAGTTTTGGAGGAAATATATCAGTTTTTAAGATTGATCCAGGGGATACATGCAGTAAGATTATTGAATTATGAAAGAGATTTAGAGAATTTATTGATTTCTTACCATCCTAAAATATTTCAAACCACAGCTGTTAACTCATTACTTGATTGTTAGATGAAGTGCCTTAGCTACTCAAGTCCTGTGTAATGTAAAACTCTATGCCAGTATCTCATGATTCTAACCATACTTATATATACTGGAAAGAGAGTCAAGAGTTTAATATAGAAATTTAAATTTATACAATATAGGTTTTTAAAATTAAGTATTTTTTCATTGTTAGAAGCACTCATCCTGTAATTCCTTTAAAGGCTGATTCTTTAAAAGCATTAAACTGTGATTTCTCTATCTTTAATGAATTGACAAGTCGTTTTGTCTCTTGGTTGCCATTTTGTCTTTTTTCCGTGAATCAGTGGAATTAACTGCTTTAGCAAGTGTTTTACAATCTCAGTTTTCTAAAGGGGGCTCTGTTTTTCTTTCTACTCCTAGTTTTTCCTACCTCAACTGTTTCTTTTAATAATACAAATTGGTTGATCCACCTTTCCTTATGGCCAGAAAAGAATACAAAATAAATACGTAATTACTAGAATGTATGCATATCCAGTTACAGCAAAGATTAAACAATTAAGTATAATCTTGTATGGGAAAGGAATTTAAAAATCCTTTAAGGTATGCATTGTAGTTTTGTAGCTGATACACCACAGCATATACTTCCATGCAATTCCAAGTAATAAGCCCCTTTCTTGATAATTAAATATGATAAAGATTAAGATAGCTTGGATAAATCATTGTATATAGTATTTAAATTTATAAAGTCTGAGAGCCTTATGAAATCTATATAAACAACTCACAGATTTCATTATCATATGATTTGGGTTACTGACTATATACTTTGACTTATTTTACAAATCAGAAAATCCCATGGTTATGTTTCTAGGTAACATAATTTTACCACATTATAGGCAGAGTTAAGCTTTATTAGATTCCACAGTAAAACTGATGTTTTTCTGTATTCTTTTAATGTAAAAATTTGCTTCCTGTGTTTTTTTACAAAGCTTAAGCAGCAAACTAATAGAGTTTTCACTGATCACAACATGTTTCTGGAAGGACCAGAAAAGCTGTAGTAACAAAGTGACCTGGCTGAGGACATTTCACTGTAAAGCTGTAGAGTATTTTATTTGAATTTGTAGCTGAGCTACAATAGGAAAAGGAACTATTTGGGGAAGATATGAATGCTTTATGTAATCTTAAATAATTAAAATGTATATATTTTATAAGTTTTTCCTCAGGTTAGGTATATCTCAAAATATAGACATAGTCTCAAGGACTCTTAAGTATTTTTAAATGTTAGTGAATCTCTTTTTCTAAAGCTAATTTGACAAATGTCTTTATTTTAGGAAAAGAAAAGAAAGAGACTGGAACGCTTTGGACTCCTTTGATATTCCACCTTAACCTTTCCTCTCCAAGTTTTATATATTAAAGTAAATATGATGGCCAAATTAAGATAGTTCAGTGTTCTTTCTTATCACAAATAAGTATTTTCATTGACATTGATTTTGTAATTGTCTCATAATGTATTTTATACAACTAAAAAGTAGTTATCCAGGTTTATTAAATTACCTGAATGGCGTTCTTTCGCTTGGGATATTTTAAGTTAATTGTGATATATTATGTTTTAAAAACAAGCAAGCAAAAAAAGTCAAAACTATATCGTTTTATTTATGGAATTCACAAATTTTGGTTACTTTAAGTTGCTTTAGGTGAGTGATTATTGAGAATTTATTATAAAAATATTGAATTTCCTTATGGTAGCTTTGGATTAAATACATATAACTACAGATTAGCTGGAATACTTGTCAAAATAAATTATAAGCTCAAGCTTCATTGTCATTTGTAGTTTAAACATGACAAATCTGATACAGTGTTACTTCATAATTTTGATGCTCTTTGCAGTAAATTTGATATAGAACAGTTGCTAAAGAAACTCTGTTCAAATGTGTGACCATTTTTATGGAAAACATCTGGGGTAATTATAATTAGTTCAGGATGTGTACTCTTTAAAAATAATCCTGAATTCATGGAGAAAGAAGCGTATCTTTTTTTCAATGACTAGAATAATCCAAGTTAGTATAAAAAATTCTTTAAGTTATTGGTAGCTGTGCTTAGAGTATAATTTTAGAGTATTCCAAAAGGAAATGAGGAATAACTTTTGTGTAAAATGCCAAATTGGCACTTTACACCTGTTAGTGTGTTTCGTTTAGAACAGCTGTGTCTTTTATTATCAGTAAACAGATGCAGAAAGTAATGGAATGTTTTAAAGCAATATGTTAATCCTGTCTTCCACTACTGAACTGTCTCACAATATAGTGATTAAATATTGACTGTGCAGCTGTTACTTACAATTATAGAATTTCTTAGTTAATTTCCCCTTCCCAGGCCCAAATGAGATCTAATTTCTAATCTTAAATTGTTCATAATGTAGTTTATTACAATTTGATTTCTAAAGATAGTTTATTTGACTGTTAAAGAGACAGATTGATATGTTTATAAAACTCTGTTATTTCTCTGAATTGACTAACATAAATAATTTTTCAAGTATTTTAAAAATATATTTGCTTGTGAATATGAATATGATTATTAAATGTAACAATTTTGTTTAATTTTATGCTTGAAAAATGCCATCAATGAGCTAAAAAGGAAATTATGGTTCTTTTATCAAATATTTATGGAGCAGAATACATAATACTCTCTTACATAATGAACACATTCAGGCAAAATCATTCTGCAAATTATTTCAGTTCTAGTGGACCTTTTGCAGTTTAATTATGTTTTAATCCTTACATCTCACCTTGTCAGCAAATATTATTTTATTTTTTTAATTTAATTTTATTTTTTCAGTGTTCCAGGATTCATTGTTTATGCATCACACCCAGTGCTCCATGCAATACGTGCCCTCCTTAATACCCACCACCAGGTTCACCCAACCCCCACCCTCCAAAACCCCGTTTGTTCCTCAGAATCCACAGTCTCTCATGGTTTGTCTACCCCTTCAATTTCCCCCAACTCACTTCTCTCCTCCCGATGTCCTCCATGTTATTCCTTATGCTCCACAAGTAAGTGAAACCATATGATAATTCACTCTCTCTGCTTGACTTATATCACTCAGCATAATCTCCTCTACTCCCATCCATGTTGCTACAAAAGTTGGGTATTCATCCTTCTGATGGAGGCATAATACTCCATAGTGTATATGGACCACATCTTCCTTATCCATTCGTCTGCTGAAGGGCATCTTGGCTCTTTCTACAGTTTGGCAACTGTGACCATTGCTGCTATGAACATTGGGGTACAGATGGCCCTTCTGTTCACCACATCTGTATCTTTGGGGTAAATACCCAGTAGTGCAATTGCAGGGTCATAGGGTAACCCTATTTTTAATTTCTTAAGGAATATCCACACTGTCAGAAAAGATATTTTAGATGTGATGTCAATAATTGTCACTTTTATACTTGAGCAACTATGTTAGGTAAGATTATTGTTATTATTTTTTTTAAACATTTTTTTAAATTTTATTTATTTATTTGACAGAGAGAAATCACAAGTAGCAGAGAGGCAGGCAGAGAGAGAGAGAGAGAGGGAAGCAGGCTCCCTGCTGAGCAGAGAGCCCGATGTGGGACTTGATCCCAGGACCCCGAGATCATGACCTGAGCCGAAGGCAGCGGCTTAACCCACTGAGCCACCCAGGTGCCCCAGATTATTGTTATTATTAATAGCTAACATTTGTTATGCTCTTAATATCTGAAAGGATTTATGCAAATAACTTTACATGTGTTAAAATATTCTTGCTCCTTTTTGTAGATGAGGAAGTTCAGCTTTAGAGATGGCATGTAAATGGACCAAGGTCTTACAGCTGGGAAGTGATGGTGACTGAATTTAAACCCAGGCATTTTCTTTCTTAAGCTACTTATTCGTTTTTTGTTTTTGTTTTTGTTTTTTAAGATTTTGTTTATTTGAGAGACAGAGCACAGGCAGGGGAAAGGGCAGAGGAGGGAAGTGAAGCAGACCCCCTGATGAGAAAGGAGTCCAGGGGCTTAATCCCAGAACTCTGAGATCATGTCCTGAATGAACCCAAGGCAGATATTTAACTGACAGAGCCACCCAGGTACCTCAAGCCACTTGTTCTTAACAATTTTGTGTTTTGCCTTCCTTTAGCGTCTAACACTAGCATTATATAGAAGGGAAATTATATGCAAAGTGAACTTTGTGTCCCTTTTTTGAAGCAGCATGATGTAATTTATACCTATGTTGTATTTTTTATGCCTTAACCTAGAAATATCAGCAATTATTGAAATTTATTAAATGACTGTTCACTGCCAGATCTCATTACTACTTCCACATTTAGAGTTTATTTTGTCATTTGCTGTAGGAAGTATGCGATTTTATACACGAAGAAACTGAGTCTCAGAGGTATTAAATCTGTCAAGATCACAGCTAACAAATGATGTTTGTATGCATTTGATTTAAAAAAAAATCTAGTAGAACTGTAAAAGTGTCCAGCTAATTATTTTGTGGAGAGCTTTAAGATTTCCATCTTTAACAGATGGTTACTTCAACGTAGTTTCCCTTGACACTGATGGGAATGCTTATAAGATTAACTGGACCAACAATGTCATGAGGTATTGCTAGAAGAAACTTAATAAAATAGAAGCCCACTATAAGGTGGTTTTTTGGGGGCAAAATGTTCTTGCATGAAAGTTATCTGAAATATCAGAAGAGAATTAGACATATCTTTTTTCATACAAGAGTATGAAATGTCATATTTCATGTTATCAGTTTTAAATGAATGAAGATTCTACATATTTTGCTAAATTCAATCAGCTATGCCATATTCAACATTGCTATTTTATTCAGATTATTCGTGTCTCCATCAAAATTAATTATCCAACACAGAGAATATGAGATAAACAATAATATTATCATTTTATATAATACAGAGATTTCTTAGGCAGAAGTACTTTGTAGTCTTTTTTTTTCATACTTTTTGAAGATTTTTTTGAAGGGAGCATTTATTTTGAGGTAACTCTAGATTTACATGCAATCTTAAGTAATACTACTACTACAGACACTGTACCTTTTACCCAGTTCCCTTTAATGATGGCATATTACAAAACTATATAGTTCAATATCTCATCTAGGACACTGATGTTAAAACAGTCAAGATACAGGACATTTCTATCACTACAGGGATCCCTGTGTTAACCTTGCAAAGCCATATCTACTTCCTTTCTCAGTGCTTTCCCTTAACCCTGACAACAACTAATCTGTTCTCCATTTCTATAATTTTGTCATGTTAAGAACGTTATATAAATGAAATCATACTGTATGTAACCATTTGGGAATGGCGTTTTTTCCCATTCAGCATAACTCTCTAGAGATCCATGCAGAGAATTGTTGCATGTATCAGTGGTTTGTTATTTTTTTATGGCTTACTAGTATTATTCCATAGTATGGATGTGCCACTGTATATGTTTAACCATTCACCCATTGAAAGACATCTGGGTTGTTTCAAAAACAATATAAAATCTGTTTTTTTCAATGGTACTAAAGTTTTATAGTTTTATATATATGTATTTTTTTAAATATTTTATACTTAAATCTTAGGTAGATTCTTTTTTGGTGGGAGTTGGGGGAGATAATGGACACCAAATTGGTCCAGTAACATTTGTTGAAAGAGCTATCTTTGCTTCATTGAACTGCTTTTGCACTTTAATCAAAAATCAGTTGACCACATTTGTATGGGTGTTTTTCTTGATTCTTATTTGTGTTCCATTGATCTATGTGTGTATCCCTCCACTAATATAAAATTTTGATTACTACATCTATGTCATGCCTTGAAAACAGGCTCTATTCCTCTCACTCTGTTTTTTTTTTTTCAAAATTGTTTTAGCTTTTCTACTTTCTTTATCCTTCATATCAATTTTAGAATAATCTCACTTATATCTACAGAAATTCTTGCTGTGATTTTGATAGGAATTGAATGAAGTTTGAATACCAATGAGGAGAGTGTTGAAATCTTAACTATATTGAGTCTTCTAATCCATGAATACAGTTATTTTTCTCCAGTTATTTAGGATTTTTATCTCTTTTATCACTATTTTGTATTTTCAGCATCCAAATACTATATGTCTTGTTAGATTTATACCTACATAATTCATTTTTCTTGAATGGTTATAAAGGATATTGTATTTTCACATTTAGTGTCTATGTGGTCATTGCTAGTATATGTTTATCTTGTATCCTGCAACCTTACTGAACTCATTAGTTCTAGGAGTTTTTTTGTGAATTCCTTGGGCCTTCCTTCTTTCCTTTCTTCCTTTTGTTTTTTAGGATTTTATTTGTCAGAAAGAGTGGGAGAGAACAAGCAGAGGGAATGGCAGACAGAGAGAGAAACAGATTCCCTGCTGAGCAAGGAGCCCAGGATGGGACTTGATCCCAGGATCCTGGGACCATGACTTGAGCCAAAGGCAGATGCTTAATGGACTGAGCCACCCAGGCATCCCTCCTTGGGATTTTCTAGAGATCCCTACAGAGAGTTGTTGCATATATCAGTGGTTTCTTTTTTTTTTTTTTTTTTTTTTTTGTCAGAGAGAGAGGGAGAGAGCACGCGAGCACAGGCAGACAGGCAGAGGGAGAAGCAGGCTCCTCGCCAAGCAAGGAGCCTGATGTGGGACTCGATCCCAGGACGCTGGGATCATGACCTGAGCCGAAGGCAGCTGCTTAACCAACTGAGCCACCCAGGTGTCCCTATCAGTGGTTTCTTATGATAATACAGACTATGCTTTTTTTCTTCAAACTTTTTCTCTTGACTTTAATGATGTATATTTTCCTGATTTTCTTATCTCTACATCCTGCTTCCAATATCCTTTGCATGCATGCTTCTCTTCCTTTCTTCCTTCTTTCCTATCTTGCAGTCATGTAATCTGCAAATAGGAACAGTTTTCTTTCTTTTCCATTTCTATGCATTTCTTTTTTCTATCATTTGCCTGGCTATAACTTCCAGCATTATGTTAAATAGAAGTAGTTTAGAGAGGACACTCCTTTACTTGTTCCCTATCTTGAGATTTCTCTCTTAAGTTTCTCCCTTCAGTTTTACCATTAATTATAATGTTCGCTATAGGTTTTTGTAGATACTCTGTCAAGTTAAGCTCCCTCTATTTTCATTTATCTGAGTTATTTTTTTAAATTCTGAAATGGGTGATGAATTTTGTCAGATATTTTTATGCATTGATCATTATGATCATGCGATTTTTCTTTATCTTGTTAGTAATGAAGGAATATATTGACTTTTAAATATTGAACCAGCCTTGCATCCCTGGAATAAACCCCATTGATCATAGTGAACAAAACCTTTTTGTATATTGCTGAATTCTATTTGTTGATATTTCGTTAAGGGTGTTTGCATCTATATTTATGAGGGCTATTGGTCTGTAGTTTTCTTCTATATCCTTTTTTTTTTTTTTTGACATCAGAGTATCATTAACTTCATAAAATGAATTGCAAAGTGTTACCTCCTCTTCTGTTTTCTGGAAAAGACTGCAGAATTTGTGTCAGTTCTTTAAACATTTGGTAGGCTACTGGTCCTAAAGACTTATTACATTGGGAGTTTTTTAGATGATGGGTTATTCACTCTAACGTAATTATGATTATGTTGGATATTATTTGTTTCATAGTGGATGAGTTATGGTAGGTTGTGTTTTTGAGATATTGTATTATTTTATCCAAGTTGTCACATTTATGTGTGCAGGCTTCTTTGTAATATTTTCTTTTTTTTTTTTTTTAAGATTTTATTTATTTATTTGAGAGAGAGGCAGTGAGACAGCATGAGCGAGGAGAAAGTCAGAGGGAGAAGCAGACTCCCCATGGAGCTGGGAGCTCGATGCGGGACTCGATCCCAGGTCTCCGGGATTATGACCTGAGCCGAAGGCAGTCGTCCAACCAACTGAGCCACCCAGGCGTCCCTGTAATATTTTCTTATTAGCCTTTTGATGCCTGCAGGTCTATTATGAGATCACTATTTCATTTTTTATATTGGTAATATGTGTCTTGTCTGTTTTTTGCTTTGTTACTTTTTTTTTTTTTTTTTTGTCAGAGAGAGAGAGAGAGCACAGGCAGACAGAGTGGCAGACAGAGGCAGAGGGAGAAGCAGGCTCCCTGCTGAGCAAGGAGCCCGATGTGGGACTCGATCCCAGGACACTGGCTGGGATCATGACCTGAGCTGAAGGCAGCTGCTTAACCAACTGAGCCACCCAGGCGTCCCTGCTTTGTTACTTTTGTGAGAGGTTCATTTTATTGATCTTTCTGAAGAGCCAACTTGTAATTTCTTTGATTTTTTTCTCTATAAGTTTTTCAGCTTTTAATATCATTGACTTTTTTTCTTATGTTTATTATATTTTTCCTTCAACTTTCTTTGGGTTTATTTTGATCTTTTTCTGGGATCTTGAAGTTAAAACAGATTATTGATAAAGAGACTTTTCATATGACTACATTTAATAGGTATAATCTTTTGTCTGAGTCATGCATATTTTGATATGTTTTATTCTCACTTCATTCAATATAGTATATTTTTTAAAATTTATGTTGAGACTTTGTCTTTGACAAAGTTTCTATGTGTTTGAAGATATTCCCATTATCCTTCTGATATTTGATTTCTAGTTAGACTCCATGGTGGTCAGAGAATATACTCTATTATATTTCAATTCTTTTAAATTTTTTGAAATTTGTTTTATAGCCCAAGATATGTTCTGTAGGTATTTGAATAGAGTGTGTATTCTGCTGTTAGGAATGAAGTATTCTATAAATGTTTATTAGATCCTGTTTGTTGATTGTGTTGTTCAGATTTTATATCCTTCTTGATTTTCTGTCTAGTTCTATCAGTTGTTGAGAGAGTTTAAGTCTTCAACAGTAATTGTGGATTGTCTATTTCCCCATTTAGTTCTATCAGTTTTTACTTCAAATATTGTAGCTCTGCTCTTAGGTGTATACACATTTCAGATTGCTATATTGTCTTGATGGACTAACTTTTTATCATCATAATGTCACTATCTGTATTTAGTAATTTTCTGAGATCTACTAAATACAGCCACACCTGCTTTTTCTTTATTTGTTTGCATGATAAGTTTTTTCTATCCCTTTATTTCCAATCTGTTTATATTATTATTTTTGAAGTTGAATTTCTTATAGACATTATATACTTAGGTCATGTTTTTCATCCAATCTGCCAGTCTCTGTCTTTTAATTGGTGTACTAAGACCATTTACATTTAATGTAATTGTGACTATAATGGGCTTAAGTCTGCTTTTTTTCTGTTTAATGTATTTTCATTTTGTTTTATTTTTTCCACTTTTATATGGGTCAGTTGAACATTTTTTAGAATTTTGATTTATCTTTAGTGTTTTCGAATATCTCTGTAGAGCTTTTTTAGAGGTTGCTCCAGGTATTAGTGTACACACACACACACAACACACACACACACACACACACACACCTTATTGTCTATTGCGTTGTCATATTACCAGTTCAAGTACAGAAACTTTGCTTCCTTTGATGGTCTTTTATCTTTTCCCATTTATAATATAATTGTCTTAAGATTGCTCTACATACATTTAGAGACATAGTAGTTAACATAATTTTTACTTCAGCCATCAAATATAATTTAGAAACCTGGAGAAGAAAAGTAAAGCATACTGTATTTACCCATATTTTTTTTTTCATCTTTAATTATTCCTTCTCTGTTTAGAGGATTTCCTGTAGCTTTTTTTTATACTGTGTCTGTGGTGACAAGTTCTGTTAGTTTTTCTTTATCAAGAAATGTCTTCATTAATCTGTCATTCCTGATGGAATTTTAATGGATATAGGATTCTGGGTTAACAGCTCTTTTCTTGTAGCTGTTGAAAAATGTTATCCCACTTCCTTCTAGGTTCTGTGGTTTCTGATGAAAAATCCGTCTTCCAGATTGTTTGTTGCATGCTTTCAAATTTTTTTCTCGGTCATTAGTTTCAGAAGTCTGACTATAATATGTATTGGTAGAAATTTATTTGGGTTTTTGTTTGGGGGGCTTACCTTCTTGAATCTGTAAGTTTATGTCTTTTTTTTAAAGATTTTATTTATTTATTTGACAGAGAGAGATCGCAAGTAGGCAGAGAGGCAGAGAGAGAGGGGGAAGCAAGCTCCCTGCTGAGCAGAAAGCCAGATGTGGGGCTCAATCCCAGTACCCTGACATCGTAACCTGAGCCAAAGGCAGAGGCTTAACCCACTGAGCCACCCAGGCACCCCTTTAAGTTTATGTCTTTTCTGGATTTAGGGAATTTTTAGCCTTTATTTGTCTGAGTACTTTTTCAGCCCCATGCTCTTTCTCCTCTTCTTTTAGGACTCTGATGACATGAACGTTAGACTTTTTGTTATAGGTCAACAGGTTCCTAAAGTTCTGTTCAATTTTTAAGTCTATTTTTCCACTGCCAATTACTATGAAATTTCTGTTTTATCTTCTGGTATACTAATTATTTCTTCTGATTCCTTCCTTCTGTTGTTGATCCTATCCATTGAGTTTTTTAGTCAGGTTATATATTCTTCATTTCTAAAATTTCCATTTAGTTCTTTATATCTCTTGTTTCTTTGCTGAGTTTTCTTTTTTTTTTTTTTTTAAGATTTTACTTATCTATTTGACAGAGATCACAAGTAGGCAAGAGAGGCAGACAGGAGAGAGAGGAGGAAGCAGGCTCTCTGCGGAGCAGAGAGCCCGATGTGGGGCTCGATCCCAGGACCCCGGGATCATGACCTGAGCCGAAGGCAGAGGCTTTAACCCACTGAGCCACCCAGGTGCCCCTTTGCTGAGTTTTCTAATTTTTATTTGTTTAAAGTGTGTTCTAAGTTGCTCCCTGAAGCATAGATGGCCACTTTAAAATCTTTGTCAGAGAATTCGAACATCTCTGTTATCTGGGCTTTGACATCTGTTGAATGTCTTTTTCATTCAGTTTAAGATCTTCCTGATTCTTTGTATGATGAGTAACTTTCAGTCAAAACCTCATTTTTATTTTGTCCAGAATTACAGTATGAGACTCCAAATATTATTTAAACCTGTTATTTTAGCTGATTTTCTCCAACACCTGTCCGGCAGGAGAAGGAGGCTCAATTACTACCATGTGGAGATAGAAATGTTAGGTTTCCCAATTGTCCTCTGTTGATTCCCAGGGGGGGATTGTGGAGAGGAGCTTCTCATGACAGCTGGGTGGGTGTGCAATTTCCATCTCCTCACAATGCCTCCACTGACATCCCAGGAGTAGGTCCTTTTATTAGCCAGTGTGGATGAAAGTCTGGTTCCCTATTGATCTTCTTTGACTTCAGCTCTGCAGAGCTAAGTGTTGCCTTGTTATAACCTGGTCATAGTGGAAATCGATCAGGCTATGGGGTGAGGGTATGGCCACAGCTTTTCTGTCATATTTTATTTGAGTAGAGCAGGTATATAATGCTCAGGACTATAATCTTAAGGAACAGAATGCTGCCTTCAGATGAGAACCCAGGCCTAGCCAACATGTGGATTGTAACCTTGCAAGAGACACACCTAACTAATGTTTGGATTCTTTGTCCTCAGAAACTGTAAGATAATAAATGTACATAGTTTTAAGTTGCTAAATTTGGGTAATTTATTACACTGCAATAGATAACTGAAAGACCACCCAAATAGCCATAACTAAACTACTTCCCACATACAGTATAACATCACCTATCTCTTCCTCTCTTCCTAGTTCTGTTTGTTGGTAGGAATCTTTTTTTCCAATGTCTTCTGTGATCCCTGGCTTTTCTGTTAGGTTTTTATTTATAGCCACATTTAAAGTGTACATTAAAGAATATGCTCTCTTGTGGGATGTGCAACTTAAGAAACACTTTCTGCTGTTGCATTTTTGGGAGCCAATTATTTTCTTTAGGTTAAATAGTCACTTTTTATATGTGCTATATGTGACTTTTCAAAAAAAATTATCTCAAATCTTAGACTTCTAGTTTAGCTGATTCCAGTTTGTCTCATGTATAAGTAATCATAGCTAAAAATCTCAACTAGACATGGGTGTTACAATTAAAAATTCTGGTCTTTTATTGCAGGCCTTCCTGCTGCTTTGGCTTTCATTTTCTTAAGTATTAGAAAGTACTGGGAACTATGAATGCTATGTTATTTTTAAAAAGATCTAAATCATCAATACTTTTAGTGGAGCATAACTACTGCAAATAATGAGAATCTGCTCTAAATGGTAGAATGTACAAAACTTGATGATCCTTTAAATAGAAGGAATGGAGAGGGAAAAATCAGAAATAATTCTCAGATCTATTGTGAGCAAATCAATGATGGTGCCATTTTTGAAGAGCAAGAATGAAGAGCAGTTTATGGGGAGGCAGTAGCCATAGGAGTCAAAAGTAAGAAGTTTAGTTTTTGAGTTATAGGTTCCTGAAAGACATTCAACTGGATATGCTTATGAGTCTGTGGGCATGGACCTTTGGGATGATTTTGAACAGGGTGCTCTTTGGATTCATTCCTATATGCGCAGTATATGGTTTTCTAAGCCAGGAATATGGGATGAAATTACTCAGGGACAGTGTGTATAATGTGAAAAGATGTTCTAGAACAGAATCTGGAGAAATATCAATAGTTAAGAAATGAGTAAAGGAAGAGAAGCATGCATGCAAAGGATATTGGAAGCAGGATGTAGAGAGATAAGAAAATCAGGAAAATATACATCATTAAAGTCAAGAGAAAAGAAAGTTTGAAGAAAAAAGGCATAGTCTGTATTATCATAAGATTGATAATTTCGTTAAGAAGGAAAAATTAGGGGCGCCTGGGTGGCTCAGTGGGTTAAAGCCTCTGCCTTCGGCTCAGGTCATGATCCCAGGGTCCTGGGATCGAGCCCCACATCGGGCTCTCTGCTCAGCAGGGAGCCTGCTTCCCCCTCTCTCTCTGTCTGCCTCTCTGCCTACTTGTGATCTCCGTCTGTCAAATAAAATCTTTAAAAAAAAAAAAAGAATGAAAAGTTATTGGATTTACTGAAATGCTCGTAAATGATCTTGGTGAGAATAGTTTTAGTGAAGTAATGTTGAAAACTTGATTATACTGGATTAAGGAGCATGTAGAAAAAAAGAAATCTTATTTAAAATGAGATCATTTTTCTTACTTATTTTCCAGGTTTTCCATTCAGCAACTTTTGCATTATTTGTCATTGACCTATGATTGATCACATAAAGTTGAGACATACAGCCATTTTTTTTTTTTAGTATCTTCCCAAGGATGAACCCACTAAATCTTACTTTTTTCAGGCCTCTCCATTTTACTCTGTAGAAATGACTATATATGTTCCACATCCTCAGAGAGATGCTTAAAATGTTATTTGTGCTCTCCTGAATGACCTTAACTTTTAAATACCTTTGCTCCTTTTAACATTCTATACTTTTTTTTTTTTTAATCTGAGCTTTCTTCTCTTCTCTGCTAACTATAAAAAGTTTAGAATAACTAAACATACACACTTTGGATCAAGAGTGAATATTTTATTTGAGTGTTGGAAGAGTTGTTTTTTTTTAATGAAAATCAAATTAGTTGAATACTTAAATTCCAAAAATAAGTGAAAAATACAGAGATGAATAGAAACTCAATAATTTATATTTATGGTAAGTTCTAATGAGAATAACATTGGTTTTATGTGCCATTTTATTCTTTTCTCTTTTTAAATTTTTATTTGAAGTAATGTTAGACTTACAAAAATGTTGCAAAAATAATACAATGAATTCTATATCTTTACCCAAATACTCCAAATATTAACATTTAACCACATTGATTTAGTTCTCTCTCATGTTTTTCTGAAACTTTTTGAAGTATTTAAGCTGCACATATAGTGGCCTTTAACCTCTGAAAATTTTTCTATATATTTCCTAAAATTAAAGACAGCATGACAAACTCAATACAATTATAAAAATCAGTAAATTAAGATTGATATAGTATCATTGTCTTATCTATATACCTGTGCTGTGCAATATGATAACAACTAGCCACATGTGGCTAATTAAATTAATTAGAAATGTTGCTCCCCAGTCACGCTACTTAACATTTCAAGCATTTAGTAGTTCAGTGGCTGTTGTACTGGAAAGCATAGATATAGACCATTTTAATCATTGCATAAAGTTCTGTTAGACAGTAATGGTCCAGAGATTCTAATCATGCCCATTATTCCACTGATGCCTTTTATAGCAAAAGAAAAAGTTCCAAATTTTGCTAAATACCTATTGCTCTTACTTTGGTCCAGCATCCCTATTGCATTTATTTATCATGTCTCTGTTAGTCTCCTCCACTCTGAAGTAATTCCTTAGTCTTTCTCTTTATTTCATGACAAATTGTGATTTTTTTTTCTAATCCTATCAAATCTACCATATTTATTAATTGGAATTCTATTTTAAGAAAGAATTTTCTCTTCTTTTTAATTTATTTCTATTGTTCAGGGACTCATGGATTCTTTCATTTTGTGGATAAAATCTGTTGCTATCTTTAGTTATTGGTGCTCAAATTATCCCAGGTTTGACCAGTGAGAGGGAGCCCTTCAGGCTGATTTATATTCATCCTGGGTATGTCACATAATGAAAATGGGATGGTTTTTGCAGTATTGATAAAAGTCACATGGATTATGGCATTCCTTATCTGCTGAATATCTTTAGCCTGTTTAAAATATCTGACTTGGGACGCCTGGGTGGCTCAGTTGGTTAAGCGGCTGCCTTCAGCTCGGGTCATGATCCCAGCATCCTGGGATTGAGTCCCACATCAGGCTCCTTGCTCGGCAGGGAGCCTGCTTCTCCCTCTGCCTCTGCCTGCCACTCTGTCTGCCTGTGCTCGCTTGCTTTCTCTCCCTCTGTCTCTGACAAATAAATAAATTTAAAAAAATAAAATAAAATAAAATATCTGACTTATCGTTATACTATTAAATCAAATATTATTCATCATATGATTGCCTGTATCTCATCTCTGGATTATCCTATGTCTCACACCCATTATTGAAAGAAAGGTGTTTTCACTAGAATGCTTTGTTACTGTTTGACTTGGGCAAACATTCCCTAATTTATTCACTCTTTAGTTTTGAGAAGAGTTTTCATATAATTAACACTTATTTCTTTTTTTCTTTGAGTTTTATTGAGCTGTAATTGACATATAGCACCAAGGTATGCAGCATAATGACTTCTATATTGTGAAGTTATTACTCCAATAAGTTTAGTTAACATCCATCATCTTGTATAGATACAAAAAAAGAAAAAAAATATTTCTTCCTTGTGTTGAAAAGTCTTAAAAAATCTACTGTCTTAGTAACTTTCAAATATGCCGTGCATATTTGAGTATGTAATGTTGTATATCCCCAGTACTTATTTCTCTTAGTTTGTGCCTTTTAACCTCCACCTTCATCTAATTCTCCTACTTCCTCTGCTTCTACCCCCTGCTAACCACAAATCTGATCTCATGAGTTCGGGATTTTTGTTTGTTTAGATTCCACATATAAGTGAAATCATGCAGTGTTTGTCTTTCTCTGACTTATTTCACCTAACATAATGCCTTTGAGTTCCATTCATGTTGTCTAAAATGGCAGGATTTCCCTCTTTTGTGTGGCTGAGTATTATTCTGTTTTATATATATATATCTTTATAAACATATATATATAAACATATATATGTGTATATATTATATTTATAATATATAAATAAATTTTATATATTATAAAATAAATTTATATACATTAAAATATATATTTTATATACATTATATACATTTATATATAAACATGTATTTATATATTAAATTTTAAAATTAAAAATTATATTATTAAATATTAAATAAAATTAATATTAAAATTAGATATTTAAAAATTAAACATTAAATTTATATATACACATAAATGTTTATATATGTGTATATGTACATATATTTATATATGGATAAAGAATATATATTCTTTATCCATTCATCTGTTAATGGATGTTTTTGTTTAGGTTGTTTCCATGTCTTGGCTATTGTAAATAATGCTGCAGAAAACATGAAGATACCCTTTAAATCATCAATTCTAAGACATGTGCTTTAACATTTTAATATTCTGGAAATCAAGAGTATCTTACAATTGATAGTGAGTTACAATCCGCTTGTCAAACATCTGTTCTGATGTATTTGTAATTGTTGAAACATACAGGAATTTAGTCAAAGTAATTCATATTGCCATCACTTTGGTTGGGTTATATGCACTGTGGGTGTGTTTTTTGTTTTTGTTTTTTTTTAAGATTTATTTATTTGTCTCAGAGCTTACAAACAGAGGGAGGGGCAGGCAGAGGGAGAAGCAGGCTTCCCACTGAGCAAGGAATCCAGTGTGGGGCTCAATCCCAGCACCTAGGATCATGACCTGAGCTGAAGGCAGACACTTAACCAACTAAGCCACCCAGCATCCCATTATATGCATTGTTGATACTACATATGTTAAGCTCCATTGCCATTAAAAAAGATTTCAGAAATGTAATACTGTTGTTTTCCATTGAAATGAAAAAAAAAAATCTATTTGCAAAAATCCCAGAGCAGTAAGGCATAAATTTGGTATTGGTGAAACTTTAAATTCTGGTAGGATCAAGAAGTGCCAACATCAGAACTTACATAATCGGTGCCAGTGGTTGGGGAAATCCCAGAGACGATAGTTGAACATTAACCAGTGCAGCATTAGAAACCATCTAGGTGACACAAAGAATGATAATGTTTGGAAAAACCTGCAGCAGCAAGTACCAGGTTATGAAAATGATATAGCTCCCATATCATGGGGATTAATAGACAAAGAAGAAACTCCCAGAGAGCAAAGACAGGACCTTAGAGGATAATGGTCATGGGAATTCTCCCCATCAGCAAAATCAGGGCAGTCAGTCTAGCCAAGGAATTTAATCTATTGTCAGAGATAGGAGTCTTTGGATTATCTGCTAAGTGGGTTAACAAATGATACAGATCAATGACTGTTAATATTTCTAATTCTTCTTTTTTCCAAATAGGAGTTTCTTTATGGTTATCCTATTCTGACATCATCACTGGGTATTGGGTAGAGAAGGAACAGATAATTTGTCTTTTTGTTTATAGATGTAGATATATATAGACCTTGAGGAGGCACAGTCACTAAATTTTATTCTCCTTCCTCCATAATGATAGAACCATAACTAAAATATTGTTGCCAGGCCTAGGACTACATTTCCCAGTCTCCCCTGCCCCAAAATCATGGTTATGTGACACAAAGATTTCACCAATGGAATGTGAGCAGAAGTGATGTAACTTCAGATTCTTCTGCTTAAAAGAAATGCCCTGGCCCTGGGATTCTATTATTATTATTCAATTTATTTAAATTTAAGCAAAAAAGACAGTTCACCCATTTCTCCCATCCTCCATCCCCTGACTCTGCCAGCCACCAGTCTGTTTTCTGTACATATTGGACTCCATATTATAGGAGAGATCATATAGTATTTGTCTTTGTCTAACTATTTCAGTTAGTGCCCTTGAGGTCCATCCAAATTGTTGCAAATGGCAGGATTTCATTCTTTTTTATGACTGAATAATATTCGTGCATGTGTGTGTGTGTGCATACACATACACCACAATTTCCTAATCCATTCATCCTCAATAGATACTTAGGTTGCTTCCATATCCTGGCTATTATAAATAATGCTTCAGTGAACATATCTTTTTAAGTTAGTGTTTTCATTTTCTTTGGATAAATACCCAGAAGTAGAATTGTTGGATCACATGGTAGTTACATTTTTAATTTTTTGAGGAGTTTCCACACAGTTTTCCATAGTGGTCTTCCAATTTACATTCCCACCAACAGTGCAAGAGCATTCCCTTTTCTCTACATCCTCTCCAATACTTGTTATTTCTTGTGGGGTTTTTTTGGTAATAGCCATTCTAACAAGTGTGAGGTGATATCTCACTGTGGTTTTGATTTGCATTTCTCTGATGATTAATGATGTTGAGCATCTTTTCATGTATATATGTGAACATCTGTATGTCTTCTTTAAAAAAATATCTGTTCAGATACTCTGTCCATTTTTAAAATTGGATTTTTTTTGTCACTGGCTACTTTATATATTTTGGATATTAACCCCTTAGCAGATACATGATTTGAAAATATTTTCTTCCATCATTTTGATGATTTCTTTTGCTGTGCAGAAGCTTTTTTAGTCTGTTGTAGTCCCATTTGTTTATTTTTGCATTTCTCGGCATTTTGTTACTTTCCTGATTGTTAAATATCTTTACTAATATCAGTCCTGTGAAACAAGGTTATCATTACATTCAAGTTGAAATTGGCAGTTTATTCAAGTATCACTCAAAATGATTCTTAGTTTTTTGGGAGGAAATATGAAGGTGAGGTAGGAGCAACTTCTTAGAAAGTCAAAACTATAACCTGTGCCTAGCATTGTTTGGCACTTAAGTTATTGTTCTGTAAATATTTGTTAATTGAATGAATAATGGCTGAAAGAAGGGTTCAACTTGCTGCTTTTGTTTTTTAAATTCCTTCAGATCATTTTTTAACTTAATAGTTTTTCATATGTGGGCCATTTTTACTTTTATCATTTTATCATTTTGCTGCCTAAATATCTATACTTATCTATTAAAGGGTTCACAAATTGTCTTCTGTGGGAAAATATGTAGGTTGAAATTTTCAAAAAGGGATGGGAATTTCATGCATAAAAATCAGGTTGATATTTTTTCCAGCACTTTGCTCACAGATTCTTTCATACACTATTATTGTACACTGTGACACTCTTAGAGGAAGGAGAATATTCAGTATCTTTGAAGGTTATTTCATGATAAAACTCATTTTCTCAGTTTATTAGAGACACTGGTATCGTAGAACACACTTTAGGAAACGCTTATCTGATCTCTAAAGTTCTGTTTCACTTCCTTTACACTAATTCCTTTCTTCTTATTACTATAATTTAGTATAATGTTGTCATTTTTGGTCCACTTGATATGTCCCAAATGTATTTTCTTTGTTACTAATCCACACACCCTCTTTTCAGCTTAAATGACATGTTTTATGAACTCCACTGATTTTCCAAAAAGCAGAGCCCATATATTACAGATGGCTTTAGAAAGATTATTCATCTAAACTTTTATCACACACTCATCAGACAATTTAATGCCAGATTTCAAAGTCATTTAGGTTCTTTGTAAACCATTCTATACACCTTGGTGGGAGATGTTTTGTATTCTAATAGAAAAAGTAACCAAAATTTTAAACATTCATGGAATGTAGTCAGTCTCTTAGTGACAAAATTGCACAGAGTAAGAAAAAGTCCATAGAACTAGAACCAAGAGGAGTCTATATAAATAGTAATGTGAAGAAGAGTGAATTCCTTTTTAGCTGTAACATCACATTTTTTACACGTTGCACAAATTGTTTAGCCGTTTCTAAACACATTTCCATTTACGTCATTTGTAAAAACTGCCTCGTATTCTGGAAAACTGACAAGGTTGTAATGAACAGATGCAGACTCCGTAATTGTAATTGGCTTTTACTCTAAACTAATGTTCTGACTCATGCATCACTAATGATTTCTATTTTTCTCCGTATATTACCATACAAATATGAAAGGGTATTTTCAGAGTGAATAGCATGACTTTTTAAAATCGGGGCTTATTACAATATAACCTATGTATTCTCCAAACACCTATATTTAAACCTAGAATTTCATTTCAGCTGCCCTTTTTTATGCTTTTGCTTGTATTTCTCTTTACATAATCTTTCTCATTTTTGTATTTCTCAAAGAAGGACACAGTTTCAAATGTAACCCTTCTTATTATATTTTTCTTACCATTAATAAGTTCTTGTTTCTAAACTAGATATTATAGTATATAATTTACCTAGTTTATGTTTTTTCACAAATTCAACTTTATCTGAAGATTGAGAGATAAATATGAGTAGAATGCCAAACAGAAACAAAAAGATGTACTCTTGTGTTAACTTGTTTTCTGATAAGATTTTAACAATAACATGGAAACAACTTTCACATTCCAAAGTGGGACTAATTAAGGTGAATAACTGAAGGACATAAAGAGAACAAATAATCTTGTGATAAGCATAATACCTATACATATTCAAACGAGATGAGATAAACCCTAAAACTCCTGGCCTTTGAATAATTCCTTTGACAGTTTCTTACTATTTTTGAATTTTGTTGTATGAATGAAGAAAATAATATATATTAATGAAGGAATGATTGTTTTATAATTTGGGGGGAATTATAGGTTCTTCTCATGAAAGCACCAAAATACAGAGCAAGTGTTTTGGCATATTGTTGCTTATTGTAAGGAAGATTTAATAGCTTGTCATGGACTATTAACATGAACAGAAGTCATTTAGAGGTCAGATGTATATTTAGAACTCACATGTGTGCAAAAAGGTACAAACCGAATCAAGAAATTCTGGAAAAGATTGTTTGAAAAGGAGAAATTGTTATTTTGTGGCTAGCATTAATGAAATAAGTATGTAAAAGAAATTTTAAGTTTTCTTTATTTTGAAGAATTTTATTGAGTCTCAAATAGTAACTTAGAATAGATAGAATTAAATCAGTGAAAGTATGAAGCTCTTTATCTAAAATAGCAGTTACATAAGTATAATTTAGTTTCAAATGTTAACTAAGAAATCCAAAAAGTTACAACTCTTTGTTATGGAGATGAATACAAACTGAACATCCAAGTTTAGTAATAAAATGTCATTTGTTACTATGTATAGCAAATTTAAAATAATTACATATAAATGAGTTTTCTCTGGTTTTGAAAATATCTTTATCATGCTGTTTTGCATAAAGAAGAGAAAAATCTTCATATTCCAGTACTTATTGGACAGATGTTAATAGGAGTATAAGTGAATTTGTTGATTAAAAGGGATATAATGAAAGCATATGCCAAGTAGGTTTGCAGCTTGAATTTTGCAGCATATGGTAAACTAAAACCCTGTTGACCTTTTGGTCTTGTTGATCACAAGCATGAAGACAATCATCTGTTAATCTCTACTAATTACCGGTACATCCTTGTACAGAAGATAGAATGGTTTTTATTTGTGCTACATTTGCTCTTTTGGAAATTGCTTTAACAAGGAGTTTTTTAAGATTATTTTATACTCTTAAGATTGTAATATAATGATCATTTTATATCTAAACAGGAGTTTTTAAAATAAGACTTTTCAACCTGCATTTATCTCCACATTATGTGCTTATTTTAGATACTTATTTTAGATAATTTTCTGAAAGTCACAGATATGAGTGATTCTAGGCTTAACAATGTACACATGCATATATGCACATGCTTACACACTTTTACATACACAATATGTGTTGTTTCTTGTTAGAATTGTAAGAAAAAAGAAAACAGCAGGGCTTCTCAGACTTTGTATATGAATTATCTGGAAATCTTGCTAAAATCCAATTTCTGATTCAGTAGTCCTAGGGTATGATTGATGATTCAGTAGTCCTAGGGTATGATGATTGATTCTGCATTTCTATCAAGCTCTCAGCTCATAACCGTTCAGCTAGTTTGAGGTCCTCAAACTTTTTCTTTAAGGGTCTGGGTACCAAATATTCTAGACTTTGCACAATAAGGATATTGTGTAGGTGTTCACATAACAAAACAAAAAATGTTCAATAATCTTTTACTGGTAAAATTAAAAGTATAATGATTATTTTTGTGTTATTTCCATGTAACAAAACACTATTCAGCACTAAAAAAGAATGATTTAACAATACATACAACAGGAATGAATCTCAAAAACATGCTGAGTGAAAGAGGCCCTACATAAAAGTTATATTCTATGTGATTCCATTTATGTGGAGTTCTAGAAAATACAAACTAATCAATGGTAATATAGAGCCAAGTTTCTCCTTTGGAAAAGGAGAAAGGCCCTTACTGTAAATTACAAGAAGGAAGAAGAGTTCCTCACTAACGAACTTTCCAGAAAATTGATGCATTTGCAACAGAAGAAAGCTAAACTAGAACAGCATCTTGAATAGGAGCAGGAATTCTAGGTCAAAGCAATAAAGAAAAATTTTTTTTAAACTGGAGAATGATACCATTCCTCAGCAGCTTACATTAGAGCAAGTTTATTGGGAAGATTAACCTTCCATCCTACCGTTCCTCACATGCATATTAAAGGTCTTTCATCCTTCTAATGCAGAGTTATTCATAAACGATCTGCATAGCAAGAATTAAGTTTATATGGGAAACCAAAATATGGATTTTTTTGTGGCTGTGTCTATAAAATGCAACGGGTTTCATGAAGTAATGCAAAAACAACACCTCTTCTGGGGGCAGAACTGAGGCGACATTCCTGAGAGAGCTGTTTGGCTGAAAGAAATGTTCTGTATCTTGATTATAAGTGGTTATACAGGTGTATCTTTTTCAGAACTCATTGAACTTGAGGAATCCAGCTGACATTTACTGAGGACATTCGAGGAGCCCAGTGGAGAGGTCTATTTGGTTCGAAGAACTAAGGCCTGTTTCCAAGAGCCAAGTGAGTGAGCCATCCTAGAAGCATACCCCCAGCCCCACTCAAACCTTCAGATTACTCCATACCATGGGTGACAACCTAACTGCAACTTTGTAGGATAGTTGGAGCCAGAAGCATCCAGGCACTCCCAAATACCCATTCACATAGACTGCATCAAACCAAACACTCTAAATTGATTTTTCTTTGGTTTATGGTATTTAAGTTATACTTTAATAATACATATTTTCTTTTTAAGATTTTATTTATTTATTTGACAGAGAAAGACACAGCAAGAGAGGGAACACAAGCAAGGGGAGTGAGAGAGGGAGAAGCAGGCATCCTGATGAGCAGGAAGCCAGATGCGGGGCTCGATCCCAGGACCCTGGGATCATGCCCTGAGCTGAAGACAGATGCTTAATGACTAAGCCACCCAGGCACCCCAATAATATAGATTTTTAAAAACAACCTTAGTTGAGAGTCTTTGGCTAAGATAATATGTAAAATGACATTGTAAATTATAATAACATGTCCAAATATGTTACTACTATTTTAAGTACTCTATGAGAGTACTTTACATTGTAGGTGGGGACACCAATAATCTGCACCCCTTTTAACAGGAGACTGTTTATTCAGAAATTATACCTAACCAGTATACATTTAGGATAAAGGTAGTCATCCACCTTAGGATTCTGCTCAACTACCTCAGTAGGAGGGTGGGGACTTCTAAAATGTTTGCTTGGGGCCCAAGGATTTAAATATGCTGTAGTTACTACTTGACACTATCCAAAATAGAAATGAAGGTGATATGGTGGTGTAATGTAGTAGGTTTTTGGACTCTATATCAGGAAATCTAGCATTCATTCCCCACTCCAGCACTAATTCACAAAACAATCATGTGATAAATTGAAGATTTAATTTCTCTAATCATGGAGAAATTGGTCAAATTTCTCTGGGTCTTAATTTCCTCCTTTATGAAAATGAAGTTACTAGACTAGGTGGCCTAAAATAACTTTGAAATCTATGATTCTATGAAGTAGGAACTTTAAAGGATGATAATATAATATGTAGCATTAAATAGGATAAATATAGCATTAAAAAATGCTTCTATTTCTGATTTTATATGAAACAATTGTAGGTGCTGTGAACCTTCCAAGATAGTTCACTGTGATGCTTTTCTAAATTCCTACTTTTTAAAAGAAGTATTTAAAAGAGAGGATTTTGATTTAACAACCTGAAAGTGTTGACTTTGTTGGAGTATTGTATGTTGTGATCCAAAAAAGTAGAAACTAAAATGTCTATTTTAACATATTTATGTTAAACATCCTGTTTTTCTTTTAGCTTGTAAAATCTTTTCAGTCCAAAATTCTGAAATAATCTGAGTTTATCTTATATCACTAGATTTTTAGTCATGGAAAGTGGGTGCATGCATTATGATCTAGAGTATTTAAAGCAAATGATTTTACACTTTTGTAAATGTTTTACATCTGAGTCTTGCATGTCATGCCAGAAAGCTAGCTTGATCTGTAATTTAGTCATATAAATGTAGTAATCTGTGATCAACACACAAAAACATTATTTTAAGTGTAGCTCATTAATTTACTAATTGTGCTTTTCTACATTGTCATTAGCCTATGCCTAGTGCAACTTTGGGGTCATTTAGATAGAAGCAAATAGCTTTGTCATTTATCAGTGATACATGAATTGTTCAGACTTTCTGAGCCCCGGTTTGTTTGTTTGTTTGTTTGTTTGTTTATTTTTTAATGGAGGAATGGGGGTGCCTGGGTAGCTCAGCGGGTTAAGCCTCTGCCTTCAGGTCAGGTCATGGTCTCAGGGTCCTGACATCAAGCCTGCTCTGCTTAATAGGGAGCCTGCTTCCCCCTCTCTCTCTGCCTGCCTCTCTGCCTACTTGTGATCTCTCTCTCTCTCTGTCAAATAAATAAATAAAATCTTTAAAAAAAGTAAAATAAAATAAAATGGAGGAATGATACCTATCTCATGAAATTGCTAATTAGTTAAGGATTAAGTGATCAAGCATTACAAACATACCTACGAGTGAGAAACTATTTTCTTTTTTTTTTAAATTTGTTTATTTGTCAGAGAGAGAGGGAGAGAGAGAGAGCAAGCACAGGCAGACAGAGTGGCAGGCAGAAGCAGAGGGAGAAGCAGGCTCCCCGCCCAGCAAGGAGCCCGATGTGGGACTCGATCCCAGGACGCTGGGATCATGACCTGAGCCGAAGGCAACCAACCGCTTAACCAACTGAGCCACCCAGGCGTCCCTAAACTATTTTCTTTTGTTCCCCAAAGTTTACAGATTTAACAATGTACCAATCATTAGATCTAACAGTTGAATCTTTGTTTTGCCATATATGAAGAACTAGTAATAGAAAAAAAGATTACTTTGATCCTTTAAGTTTCATCCTATCCATCTGCATATGCTTTGGCTTGATGTGTGATTATTGTCTGTATTTTTTGCACTTTGTTGGCTCTGAATAGTTTTCAAGACTGGATTATTAAGTATTCATATATTTTTATAAGTGTGTGATTTAAACTATTTTACTGGTACTTAAATCATTGCCATTTAGTTTAGTATTGCTTAGTAGCTAAATGTATAAAATATTTAATGAAGACACAATGTGGCACTTTCTAGCCAGACAGCAGTAGGTTGGAGTCCCCTTGCTGGCTATGTGACCTTGGGCAAGCTGCATAATGTCTGAGCCCAAATTTTTCAAGAAGTTAAGTAATGATAATGATTAAGTGCTTAGTTTGGTACCTGAAAAGTATTAAACACTCAAAAAATGTTAGTTGTATAGCATCATCATTATTAAATGACTATTACAGATTAACCCTATATAGATTGTTAGCTCATTGTTAGTGATTTCTGATTCTAACCAGAGTTTTCAAATTTGTGTGAAGAATAAATCTTTTACCAGTATTCAAAAGTGCATATTTTGTTGATGGTGGACATCATTGGTGGATAGTATTTTTATTGAAGGTGGCATGTTATGTGGAAGATTGAAACAGTAAGTTTATGTTGCTGAGATTCTTGACTAAGATGTTTACTGAATCATTATTTGTTGGGTCATACCAGACTGATTTGGTAGAAAGCTTGGGTTATTAAATATTTAACATATAATAAGTACCTTTGTTTACTTCCAGTGGAACTTACCAGAGTGGTAAAACATTGTAGGCAATATGTAATTATTAATTTGTTAATATTAATTGCTGTAAGCTGGGGAAAATTAAAAATGTTTAGCATTCTTGACTTCCCTGTATACCTGCAAATGAAATCCTGAAGTTAACAGAGGAAGAAATTAATTCACAACTTACAAAATATTTTTTTAACAATTCTGTTTTCACACATTCAGAAAATGAGATTCACATCAAAAGAAGAATTATTACTTTGTCTCTGCTTTAGCTCAGAAGGCATAGGGCTTTTTGTATATCTCTATTTTCCTTTGAAGTTTAATTTTGTACATTTAACTCTTTATTTTTTTTTAAAGATTTTATTTATTTATTTATTTGTCAGAGAAAAAGAGAGGGAGAGCACACAAGCAGGCAGAATGGCAGGCAGAGGCAGAGAAAGAAGCAGGCTCCCTGCCGAGCAAGGAGTCCAGTGCGGGACTTGATCCCAGGAGCCTGGGACCATGACCTGAGCTGAAGGCAGCCGCTTAACTGACTGAGCCACCCAGGCATCCCTGTACATTTAACTCTTTAAAGTGAGTTTTTTTTTCTTACTGCTACAGTAACATGTACTCCATCCCCCCACAAAAAAGAAACTAATGGAGAGAACAAAATAAAAAGTACATGTAGTTCTACTCCCCAGCAATACCCACTATGAATATGAGTCTACTTTTATGGGCTCTACTTTTAAAAAATGTATTCATATACATATTTATATATGCATATATATATGTACATATATACATATACCCACACATACATATACCCACTCCAAGAAACATGCTAGGAACATGTTTTTCCAAGTTAATATATTAAATTTATAATGCCATTTTAATTATTAATTGCCTTATATTGCCTTTTGACTTTTTCTATTAAGGCCTTTATCTTTTAGCTTAAGTGCTCTTCCATATAAAACATATAGCATGTTAACATATGTATAACATATACAAAAGTACTGCAATAATATTAATTTGTGATATTTTTACTGTTATATGTTTTAAACTTTTATTCAGTGAAAAAGATAAAAAATTTTTTCTTTTTGCATACTTTCAGTGTTAAGCTTAGAAACATCCTTTTCACCCCAAGATTATTTAAGTATTGGTTTATATTGTTGCTAGTTCTTTTATGGTTTCATTTTTACATTTAACTCTCTAATCCTTTGGCAAATGCTTTAAGTACTTTGAAAACCAAAACCACACAGTAGGGAAGTACATCTATAGGTAAGCCAAATAGTTACGGCCTACATTTCACTGTCCTGAAATGTTTCCCCAAATGCCCTTCCAAGACCTAAAAGTCTAAGGTTAGAGAATCATCTTGTTTTTATTATAACATTTGCTTAAAACAAGAAAGGGGCTTAGGCTGGTCCCCTGTTTCTTCCCCTGCCCTGAGGATACATCCTCAGAGCTTGAGCTTCTGATCTTCCAAATCTGATGCCATTGAAATAAAACAGTATCTCCTTGAGCAAGTACCAAAATCTTAGAAATAAAAACCATACTATTAAGTTCTATTTTAGAATTCTAAGCCAATAAATTTGCTCTTTTTTAACCTACTCTATTTCCTGAGGACAAAATTTATAAATGAAAAGAAATGGGTAAATAAAGATTAACAATAGAGAATGGGAAGAGCAACCTTTTAATATCTAAAACCAGCCCATTACAGTTATTTTTATGATGCTTTTGAAGCAGGATAGTTTCACTGACTTACGATGTGCAGCTGTAGGATAATTACAGGCGTGTATCTTTTTAAGAGCTTTTGTCTTGAAAACAAATGATAGACTATAGTGATGGAAAGGAAGAAAATGTGAGCTAAAATTAATGTCAGAACAGAGAACAAAAAACAAACAAACAAAAGAACAGAGGACAAGAACGTAATAATAACAACACAAATGAGAAATAAGTGGTCAAGTGACTTTTTTATTTATGCCAGTCCTAGGAATTGTATCTTTTCTTGATGGTTTCACATTTTTGGTGGCTACTAATGTGATAGCATCCCTAGCCAAACACTTTCTGTCCTGGGTCCACTTACAGCTCTTAGATAGGGAAATGGGGGATAGTTTGAACCTAAAAAGACGTTCCCAAGGGTCTTACCTATCTAGTTTACCAATATAACCTGAATATGTAATAGAATGCTTGGGACATAAGTGCCCAAATAACAACAATATTAATAAAAACAACTGACATTTATATAATTCTTACTAAACTGAGACTTCTACATACTACTGATCCATTCATTCCTCATAATGATCTATGAGATAGGTATTGTTGTCACCCTCATTTTTACAGATAAGGAAACATGCACAGAAGTTAGGTGACTTTCCCAAAAGTCTAATGGCTAATAAATAACTGGCAGAATCAAGATACAAACATTTTTTGTTTTTGGGTTTTGCATTTGGGTTCAGAGTCCAGCTCTTAACTACTAAGCTGCACCTTTTGTTTGTGTATTGTTTGTGATGTTGAATGAATGAATGAAGCACACAAGTGCATTACCAAAATGAAAATGTTGTTGGAGGGTTAGAAATTCAAAGTGGTGGTTGGAAAAGGTGGCAATGTATATTGACACGGAGAGGTTCTGTAGAGATACAGCAGTAAAATCATCAAGGTTGGGGATCTAGGTTAGGTGGAAGGCAAGAGAAAGAGAAAAGATACAGTCCAGGTCAGGTATTTCTAGAAGCAAAAGGAATATTCTCCCAAGTCTTTTTTCCTTGCCTTCCTGGTATGAGCTGCTAAGAGGTACATGTCCTTCAAATTTTATTTTGCAGATTAAAACATCAGTAACATGGTTTGACCAAACTTCTGGTTTGGTGATGTATTTATGTGAGAAACCTTAGAAATATATAAACATTAAATTACATTGTAGTTGAATATTAAGTAAGTATTGTTTTAACTGTTACAAGTTAAGTGTTACAAGTAACACATCTTTGCATCATTTTTATCATAATGACTAATTCAGTTCAGTTAATTATTATTTTTTGCAGACATCTGTTAGCATATCTCATATTAATTGATTTGGAATATTACAGTTTTACTGACCATCAGTGACTTTTCTAATATTCAAACATTATCAGCAAAAATGATCTCTGCATCCTTGATCAGAATTAGATGATGCAGTTCTACATTTCTGTGTATATATATTATTGATGTATGCATTACCAGTATTTCTGGACTCTAGAAGGTTTCTCTTTAACTTATTCAGCTAGCAAATTCTTACTGGGATGTGATTTAAGAACACAAAATTTATCAGAAACACCGCTATGTGACAAAGCAGGAAGAGAAACATAAATTTTTTAAAGATATTTTACTTGAGAGATTGAGCATGAGAGATTGAAAGAGCAAGTGTGAGGTGGGGCAGAGGGAGCAGCAGAGGAGGGAACCCAACGAGGGACTCGATCCTTGGTCCCTGGGATCATGACCTGATCGGAAGGCAGACACTTAACCGACTAAGCCACCCAGGCACTGAAAAGAGAAACTTCAGAGTTCTTATTTTTTCCTGAATCATCTCACTGAGGGTCTTTTTCTTTTTTAATGTTTTTATTATATTCAGATAGCCAACATATAGTACATTAGTTTTTTATGTAGTGTTCAATGATTCATTAGTTGTGTATAACACCCAGTGCTCATCACAACATGTGGCTTCCTTACTGCCCATCACTTGGTTACCATGTCCCCCCACCTCCCTCCCTTCTGTAACCCTCAGTTTGTTTCCCAGAGTCCAGTGTCTCTCATGGTTTGTCTTCTGTAATTTCTTCCCATTCAGTTTTCTCCCTGAGGGTCTTTTAAAAACTTAATTCAATGCAAGTATCTCAGAAAATTAACATACACCTAACTTAATACCAGATAGATATCTGAATACCACAGTTAGCCATTTGCTTTGTTTTATTGCCAAAAATTGTAATTTTTGTGTTCTAAGTTTGGGTATAAGTTATGTTCACAAATGATTTCTAGTGTTGATATATTCTGCCTCTCCATTTTGGAAATAATAGAATCCATAGTTTATCTAGAGGTCTTTCCAAAAATTCTTTTAAATAATGGTACATTTTTAACTGATAATATTTCAGCATTCTTGAACTTATTTTTCTTAGTATAATTTTTAAGAGTTGTTAGAAGACTCAAATCTTACATACAAACATGACAAAATTAATCTGTGTTGCACTATAATGAGATCATAAATTTCATATCATTGTTGCTTTAATTTTCTATAATAAATTTAAATTAAGCTTGAAGAACATCAGACATGTTTTTCGTTATAAAGGTAATTCATGCTTATGTTATAATGTTCAGATACTACAGAAAGATAGGATGTGAAAAGTAAAAAAAAAATCCTTCTTTTCACTCACCTAAACTCCCACTACAAATGGTATCAGCTCCATTATTAATTCAGGTGTTAACAACCAATTGGTTAACAGCCAACAAACTTTACAACTAATACTATTATTTTATTTCAGCTAAGTGATAAGTTGTAGAAAACTTTTCAGAAACTTCTGTGGGGTTTTTTTTTGTAGCTCCAGATTTATCAGCAAATAAGCTAATTTGTTAATAAATCAACTGCCACTAAACCCAGAAAAAACAATCAACTAGCCATTTGTCCAAGCCACAGTTTTTCATATGAATATCTGTTGTTTAATTTTTAAAATATATGATAGAACAGCTATGACATTTTCTCAATTTCCATAGTACAGATGTTTAGCTTCTGAAGTAAGACTTTTTCATACATGATAATGGCATGAAAATGGTTTTGAACAAGGAAAAGATGGTTAAATAGTTCTACATTAAAATTAGGAACTGTTGATCAAAAGTTGTAAAAAGTAAAAAAACAATCCATTAAGAAATGATATTTGCAACATAAAATTGACAACAGATTAATGTTTAGAATTAATAAATAACTCCTGTTCAGCTGAGAAAAAGACAAGCAATTCCAAAGGAAAATGAACAAGATACTTGAAGAAGCACTTCATGAGAGGCTATTAGTATAGCCATTAAACAATCAAAAAGTTTCTCAACCTCACTGGAATTGAAGAAGTACAAATTAAAACCACAAATAAATACTGCTATAAACTTACCAGATTGGCTTAAATTTAAAATCTAAGAATATCAAGTATGGTAAGGATATAGAATAGCCGGAATACTTATTTACTGTGGTGAAAATAGGAGTTGGTAAAAACCAAATTAGGGAATAATTTGACATAATAATAAAGTAATGTGTATATTACATATAAATTTGACATTTATAAATATGTGTGTGTATATATCTCTATATGCATATACATTAGGAACTCTTAGATGTGTGAACCAAGAAAGTTGTGTAAAATCATTTTTAGTAACACTAGGTAACAGTAAAAACAGAATATGCAAAATGTCTATCAACAATAGAATGAATGGATACTATGGTACTTTTATATGGTGTAATTATATACTGCAATAAAAATGCATGAATTACAGCTTCCTGCAAAACCTTGGATGAATCTTAGAAATACAGTGTTGAACCAAATAAGTGTCAAAGAATACTTACAGTATTATTTCATTTACATAAAATTTAGAATATTCAACAGTGAACAAAAGTTGATCAAGGAAGCAACCTTATGTGGTACCCCCTAAAGAGAAGCAAGACAATGAAATAGACAAAATTCAGGAAAGTGTTTATATCTGAGAGGCAAAGGGAAGGGAAATGAGTTCAGAAAAAGGCACAAAGAACTACAATGGCAATGTTATTTTCTTAAACTGAGAGGTGGTATGTAAATATTTGTTTTTGTTATTCTTTACATGTTATACACTTTGTAAATATTTCCTATCAATATTTAATGGAATTTTTTTTAAATTTTTTTTAATGGAAATTTTAAAAAAAGATTTTATTTATTGGGGTGCCTGGGTGGCTCAGTGGGTTAAGCTTCTGCCTTCAGCTCGGGTCATGATCTCAGGATCCTGGGATCTTGGCCCCGCATCGGGCTCTCTGCTCATCAGGGAGCCTGCTTTCCCCTCTCTCTCTGCCTGCCTCTCTGCCTACTTCTGATCTCTCTGTGTCAAATAAATAAATAAATAAAATCTTTAAAAAAAAAGATTTTATTTATTTATTTGACAGACATCACAATTAGGCAGAGAGGCAGGCAGGGGGGAGGGGTAACAGTCTCCCTGCTGAGCAGCGAGCCCCATGTAGGGCTTGGTCCCGGGATCCTGGGATCATGACCTGAGCCGAAGCAGAGGCTTTAACCCACTGAGCTACCCAGGCGCCCCAATATTTAATGAAAATTTTAAAATAATTATATGAAACAATTTAAATTAAAACATTTTAAATTAATATAGAAATTTAGCTTTTTAATATTATCTAAAAACTTGAAAGTGATCCTTCTGTAAAATGTATTCCCCTCTTCTGGAATACTAGTTGTATTTCATATAGAAATAATGCTCTAGATAGGCACCTGGGTGTCTCAGTCATTAAGCATCTGCCTTCAGCTGGGTCACGATCCTAGAGTCCTGGGACTAAGTCCCCGCTCAGCGGGGAGCCTGCTTCTCCTTCTCCCACTCCCCCTGCTTGTGTTCCCTCTCTGGCTGTCTCTCTCTGTCAAATAAATAAATAAAATCTTTAAAAAAAAAAAGAAATAATGCTTTAGAAAATGAATTATGTAAGTCACCCTTTATAGTATAAGGCTGTGGCTATTTTCACTGTAAGAAATATATCAAATAGAGTTTATTTAACAGGTTAACTTTTTCTTTGACAGTATTCTTCTCTTTATTATTTTTATTAACATATAATGTATTATTTGCACTAAGGCTACAGGTCCATGAATCAACAGGCTTACATATTTCACAGCATTCACTATATCACATACCCTCCCCAATGTCCATAACCCAGTCACCCTCTCCATACCCACCTCCTCCCAACAACCCTCAGTTTGTTTTGTGAGATTAAGAGTCTCTTATGGTTTGTCTCCCTCCTGATCCCATCTTGTTTCATGTTTTCCTTCCTTCCCCTCAAACCCCCAACCCTGCCTCTCAAATTCCTCATATCAGGGAGATCATATGGTAATCCTTTGACAGTATTTTTAAATGTTCCTTTATTTACTGAATTTTTTTTAAAATTAGAGCAATATTTGTAAATTTCTCAGTAGTAGTTCCAAGCATGTCTTAAATAATTTTAAGAAAATATTTGAATATTGTTATTCTTAAATACTGATAGTTTCCAAAGTAAATGTTATTATCGATACATTATTAGATTTTGCTGAGTAAAGCTGTTTCTACACAAAAACATCTTGGCCACCTGCAACTGTTCGTCAGTGGACTTTGAGAACACTAGTAGTGACTGTGAACTTAGGAATGTGTGACAAGCTAACAGCCAGCTGTGCATATCCTGACTTCTTCCAGGTGTTAAAATAAATATGACCATTTGGTTCACTTATTACTCAACAAAAATATTTTATGATTCATTAGCTTAAAAATCCATTTATAATTTCTTTATGGAGGGAGTAGATAATGTTATATTCATTTGAAATGAAAAAATACATACCCAGAAATATTTGTGGTATCATTATTTATTATATTCAATGGTCTCTTCATAAAATGAGAAGAATTTTAATGTAACATTTGTGTAGATTATTTTTCACATTCTTTTCACCCGAAAACATTACTGAGCCACTTCTGCCTATAGGCATCAAAAATAATTTTTTAAAAATGCAAGTATGTTTTTTATTCAGCCAGAGCTCAACTTGCCTTGGCAGAACTCATTCCAAACTGATCTTATATTAATTTCTATCTTTGGTACATACTATATGTTTGATCATTAACTGGTAATAATTATTTATTTAACACCTGCTCTTAGGCATTAGCTCAATAGACCCAGGTGCCTAAATCTTGCTTTGGGTAAACTACCCATCCTTGTAAGATTCCTGAGGAGGGATATACCTATAAGAGACAACTGCAAGTGGAAAAATCCAAATCCATCTTATCATTAGATGATCTTGTATATCTGAAACTCCAAATATAGAGCTAGAGCTAGAGCTGCCCCTCAGACATAAACACTTTCCTGAATTTTGTCTATTTCATTGTTTTGCTTCTCTTTAGGGGGTACCACATAAGGTTGCCTCCTTGATCAACTATTGTTCACTGTTGAATATTCTGAATTTTATGTAAATGAAATAATACTGTAAGTATTCTTTGACACTTATTTGGTTCAACACTGTATTTCCGAGATTCATCTAAAGTTTTGCAGGAAGCTGTAATTCTTGCATTTTTATTGTGAGATGTTACTCTTCGTGGAAACTGGTAAAGATCCATGGGATCTTGTTGGGTTATTCATTAAGATTTCACATGAATCTATAATAATCTTAAAAATTTCTATGACAACAAAGGATAGTTAAGAATTTCACAGAAATTATTTTAAAAATGCCACAGATTAAGTAGCAGATAATCCCATGGAAAATAAGTAAAGGGGATATGCAGGTGGACTGGTAAGAACAGCTAGGTATTTACCAATTCGCTGTTTCCCTTTCTTACTTAGTAATGGAAGTACCAGAGTCATGACTTTTCAACTACTCTATATATTCCAGTATCCCTTATGTTTAGTGTGATTTATTGCCTTATTTCTTTTTTTTAAAAAATATTTTATTTATTTTTTTCACAGACAGAGATCACAAGTTTACACCACACCCAGTGCTCCATGCAATGCGTGCCCTCCATAATACCCACCACCGGGCTCCCCCAACCTCCCACCCCCCGCCCCTTCAAAACTATTGCCTTATTTCTTACCTATAAAATACTTTCAGCTGGGGACCTTAGGAAATAAAGAGGCTAATTCCATTTTCTTTCCAACTTCCTGTAAACCAGAGCAAGAATATGCCTATAACCTGATTTTGACCATGGAATGGCAGGAAACTAGATGGAAGGAAACCGGGTTCCTGAAAAATAATGCGGGGGGAACCCACTTATCAACCTGGAATAGGCAGCCTAGATTACCTATCATACTGAACTACTGTGTGTTTAGTTTTCCTATTGTACAACTGAAAGTACAACTTTCCTGTTGTACTTCCCTGAACTGGTAATAAACCTAGATAGATCACAGTGTAACTGCAGAAAACACAAAAGATAAACAAAGACCAACTACTTGTTTTGTTTTGTTTTTTAAGATGTTATTTATTTATTTGAGCCAGAGAGAAAGAGTACAAGGGGGAAAGGTCAGAGGGAGAAGCAGACTCCCCACTAAGCAGAGAGCCCAATGCGTACTTGATCCAGGAACTCCAGGATCCTGACCTCAGCCGAAGGCCGTCACCCAACAGACTTTGGAATGTTATCTCTAATGTTCTAAAAGACAACAGCCACCATTCTGAATTCTATACCTGATTTAAAGGTATAGATTCTTCAAAAACAAGAGTGAAATAAGAAAACTACCACAATAGAATAGAGATTATAATGAGCAGAACTTGACTGAAAGAAATTCTCTTGGATGTACTTCATTCAGAGGTGAATTGATCCCAAATGTAAGAACAAAGAAGCATTGTCTAAAAAAATAATGACATTTAATGATAAAAAAGATAAAATATTGGAGAGCAACAGAATATATATCAAAAGAAGAGCAGATGTTCCTGTGTAGTTCAGGAAGAGAATAAAAGATATTAATATAAAACTTGTATAAGTCTGCATCAAATACTACATAATACCAGGTTGCCAATCGAATGGTAATACCAGGGTTATTGCCAAAACAATAGAAACAAGTATACTAGTTGAGGGAGAAAAACAAACGATAAAAACAAAACAAAACACTTAGTCAATCAAAAAGTAGATGAGAAAGGAAAGAAACAAATACAAAATGATGGGACAAGAGCAAAAATAAGATGGTAAACATAATTTTTTCAGTAACTATGATAAATGTGAACAAACTAAATGCTATAGTTAAATATTTTTAACTAGTTAAACAACAAAGGTTGACTGGATTAGACAAAATACAACTATGCTCTATGTACAATAAGCATATATAAAAAGAGTACAAAAAGATTAAGAGTAGAAGAATGAAAAAGAAAAACTTATGAAATACAGAGACTCCCTCCAAAAACTGATTTTGATATATTAATAGACTTTAAGGCAAAAGTTTTACTAGAATTAGAAGGTTTCTGTATAATGTTTATAAGTTCAGTTCACCAGTTCGGTTTCTTTTATCTACTCTAAAATTCTTTTTTAAAAATTTTATTTTATTTTATTTTCAGTGTTCCAAAATTCATTGTTTATGCACCACAGCCAGTGCTCCATGCAGTACATGCCCTCCATAATACCCACCACCAGGCTCACCCAATCTCTCACCCCCCCCATCCCCTCCAAAACCCTCAGTTTGTTTCTCAGAGTCCACAGTCTCTCATGGTTTGTCTCCCACTCCGATTTCCCCCAATTCACTTCTCTTCATCTCCCAATCCTCCGTGTTATTCCTTATGCTGCACAAGTAAGTGAAGCCATATGATAATTGACTCTCTCTGCTTGACTTATTTCATTCAGCATAATCTCTTCCAGTCCCATCCATGTTGATACAGAAGTTGGGTATTCATCCTTTCTGATGGAGGCATAATTCTCCATTGTATATATGGACCATATCTTCTTTATCCATTCATCTGCAGACACATAGACCAGTGGAACAGAGTAGAGAGCCCAGATATGGACCCTCAACACTATGGTCAAATAATCTTTGACAAAGCAGGGAAAAATATACAGTGGAAAAAAAACAGTCTCTTCAATAAATGGCGCTGGGAAAATTGGGCAGCTATGTGTAGAAGAATGAAACTCGACCATACTCTCACACCATACACAAAGATAAACTTGAAATGGATCAAAGACCTCAACGTGAGGCAGCAGTCTATCAGAATCCTAGAGAACATAGGCAGTAACCTCTTCGACATCGGCCACAGCAACTTCTTTCAAGATATGTCTCCAAAGGCAAAGGAAACAAAAGTGAAAATGAACTTTTGGGACTTCATCAAGATCAAAAGCTTCTGCACAGCAAAGGAAACAGTCAACAAAACAAAGAGGCAACCCACGGAATGGGAGAAGATATTTGCAAATGACAGTACAGACAAAGGGCTTATATCCAAGATCTATAAAGAACTCCTTAAACTCAACACCCACAAAACAGATAATCATGTCGAAAAATGGGCAGAAGCCATGAACAGACACTTCTCCAAAGAAGACATACAAATGGCTAACAGACACATGAAAAAATGTTCACCATCACTAGCCATCAGGGAGATTCAAATCAAAACCACATTGAGATACCACCTTACACCAGTTAGAATGGCCAAAATTAACAAGACAGTAAACAAGTGTTGGAGAGGATGTGGAGAAAGGGGAACCCTCTTACACTGTTGGTGGGAATGCAAGTTGGTGCAGCCACTTTGGAAAACAGTGTGGAGATTCCTTAAATTAAACTTCATCTTTTAAGAAAAAGTTTATTATACAAATATAATGTTCTTATAGAAAAATTTAGAAATATGCACATAGAAATTTTTTATGTTATCCAAAAACGTGTAGGATCAAATAGTATAAACATATTTAAGGCTTCTGAAACATACTACATGTGTGTCATATGCAAATACAAATTGAAATGTATCATAAAAATATTACTAGTTTATATTTTTACTTTCTTGCCCACATCCTTTCCACCATCATTAGAAATTACTAAATTTCATTGAATTAATGTTATAGACATTTTGACCTAAGTTTTAGTACTCATTTTTATTAGACTTACATATGTGATGAGGTTTTTTTTTTAATTGCTAAAAAAAATTAAGAACTATTTCAGAATTACGAGAAAAAGGAAAAAAAGATTCAGGAAACCTGAAGAGTAACATAAGGAACATCTATGTATCTCCCACCCAGCTTAAGACATAAAACATTGCTAATAGAGTTAAAACTCTATGTAAGTTTCCAGGATTATATTCTCTCCCACTTCTCAAAGATTATTATATTTGATATTTATCATTCCCATATTTTTAGAATACTTTCATTGAATACATATCTCTTAAGCAATATGGTATTGCTTTGCATGTTTTGAAATTAATGTAAATGTTATCACTGGGTATTCTTTTGCAGCTTGCCTTTTTGCTCAATGGTGTGTATATGCAGTATATTTGCACTGAAACACATAGATATTTTGTTCATTTTCACTGCTTAGTAATATTCGATTGCACTTATATACTCCCTCAATTTATTCATTTATTTTTCTGTTAGTGGCCATTTAGGTTACCCAGAATGTTGCTATTTTAAACAATAATGCTATGAAAATTTTTCACATATGCCCTTATGCAAGAGTTATGCTGTTATGCAGAGTTCCTTTGAATTCAGAGTTCCCTGATGTGTTTATGAGTGGAAATACTGGTCATAGGATATGCATATTTTCATAGGATATTGCCAAATTGCTCTCCAAGGTATTTGTGCCAATTTATATTCATCAGCATATGAAAGTATATTTCTGCACGTCCTTACTAATACTTAGTATTGTGAGATATTTAAAATTTTATAATTATAGCAAGCATGAAATTATATCTTTCTATGACTCTAATTACATTTGCTTGATAACTCATGAGGTTGATCATCCTTTTTTAAAAGATTTATTTATTTATTTTAGAGCGAGAGAGAGCAGGGGTGAGGGAAAGGGGAAGAGGGAGAGGAAGAGAGAGATCTTGAGCAGACCTAGTGCAATACACTTAGTGCAGAGTCTGATGGAGGGCTCATTCTCACGACCCTCAGATCATGACCTAAGCCAGAATCAGCAGTCAGACGCTTAACCAACTGAGCCACCCAGGTGCCCTGAGGTTAATCATCTTTTTTTTTTTTTTAGGTTGGTCATCTTTTTATATATTTATTGTCAATTTGGTTTTCTTCCTTCATGAATTGTGATGCATTCCACTTTACTATGTAGTCTTCAACAATATACTAAGTGGCTAGGTCAGATTGTTTATTTAATTCTTCTGTCAATCATTGTGCTACATGGTAAATATATAATAGTAAATAAGATAGACCACGGTTAGTGACCTAAGGTAGGGATACAAAGTTATTTTTCCCCCTTTTTCAGCTTATAGTATTGATATATAATTGAATATCTTTCTCTGGACTAACTCAGTTTGATACCACCAACTTTCATGCAAATGTCTACTCTCAGCTCAAGATATCCAGAGGGCTTTTATAGATTAAAGTCCTCTCAGACTGATATATAATTTCAAATATTGAATGCTGCATTGAAAATGATGTTTGTCTAAAAATATTGGGTTTGGTTATTAGGCATTCAAGTTCATAAGCATTTGGACACTCAAGCTTGGACTCCAGAAGAGAAATCCAAGCTATTAACTTAATTTTTGTATTCATTTGTTTATAAATGGTATTGAAACCACTGAGACAGAATGAAGTCATTGGAATGAGTGCAGGTAGAAAACAAAAGGCGTTGGAGTGGACCTTGGGGCATTCTGACATTTCAAAGTTGTGGAGGTATAGAAGAATCTCAAAAGAGATGGTGTAATATCCAGTAACTTAATAGGGGAAAAGGAGCATGTGGGATTCTGCAAGCCTAACAAAGGCAATTTTTTAAGAGGACAGAGTGATTAAAATATCAACTACTGCTGGTATTTCAAATAGGATGACATCTGAAGATTAATAAAAGTATACTAGAAAATAAAATCATGGCTGAAGTAAGTACTACATGGGGTGGCATATAGGACTGTGTAAACATATAAGAGAAGGATTTGGGTGCCTGACTTTCCTAAAAACATTATAACTACTGAAATGTAAAGGAAGGACAGTTGAACTGAGATGTGAAGAAAGAGTGAAACAGTTGAAGGGACAAGAGTCTTCTCTATGAAGGAAATAACAGGCATAAATGCTTTGCAAGGTGGAAGGAAGGAAAATAAGCCAGTGTAACTGATTTAAAGAGAAATAAAAAGGGAAATGGTATGAGACTCGAGAGCTGGGCAGGTCTAGGACTATGCACAGCCTTTAGGCCATGTAATGGTTTTTGTTCTTAATTTATCCTGGTAGTAATGGGAAACTATTGTTTTGGTGAGAAGTCCAATACTATTTGTATTCCTGATCTTTTGCATGTTACTGGTTGTTTCTCTAAGGAATCTCTTAAGACTTTTTCTGTATTTCCAGGTTTCTAAAATTTTATGATAATGTACCTTGTTCTGGATTTCTGTCATTTTACTGGGTATTCCCTGGCTAACTTCAGGCTTGAGATTTATGTTCTTTAGGGAAATTTTCTTGTAATATTTCTTTAATACTTTCTTCCTAATTTAATTTCTCCTCTTTTTCTGAAACTTCTTTTTGACGATTGACCACCCGAAAGGATGCTTTCATTGTATAATTTTTTTCTCTCCTGTGGTCTATATGTGTTTTGCAAATATTTTCCTCCCTTCTCTAGCTTGTATTATCATTCTCTGAGGAGTGTATTACACCAAAGTTTTAAATTTTGATGAATCTAATTAATTGATTTTTTCTTTGGTGAATGTGTTTTTGATATCATGTCTAAGAACTCTTTGCTTAAGTCATCAAGATTTTCCTTTAAAAATTTATTGTTACACATTTTACATTTAGATCCATGATCCATACTGAGTTATTTTTTGTATAAGCAGGGAGGTTTAGTAAAATGGTTTTATTTATTTATTTACTTTTAACGATTTTATTTATTTATTTGACAGAGAGAGAGAGAGAGCACAAGCAGGGGAAACCTCAGGCAGAGGGAGAAGCAAACTACCCGCTGAGCAGGGAGCCTGATGCAGAGCTCCATCCCAGGACCCTGGGATCATGACCTGAGTCAAGGAAGATGCTTAGCTGACTGAGACACCCAGGCACCCCAGTAAGGTGCTTTTAATGAGGAGGTTTAGCTTGAGTTTCTCAATCTCAGTCCCTCTATCTCTCTCTCTCTCTCTCTGCACCCCCCACCCCCCATAGAAATTGATTCATAGGCAATTGTCAGATTGTTCCAATATTATCCTTTCCCCATTGAATTGCTTTGCACCTTTCACTTGCTATTCAATTCTGGATTATAGGGGTGTTTCTCTTTTAGCATTTTAAAAATGTTGAACCACTTTTTAAAAAAATTGTGTGAAAATCACATGAGATTTACCCTCTTAACAAGCTTTTATGTATTAAATATAGCATTATTTACTGTTACAACAATGTTGTAGAGCAGAGCTCTAGAACTTTTTCATCTTTCATCTAACTGACACTTTATATCTTTGAACAGGAACTCTCCATTTACTCTTCCCCTTGGCCCCTGACAACCACCATCCTATTTTGTGCTTTGATTAACCTGACTACTTTAGAAACCTCATGTAAGTAAAATCATGCAGTATTTGTCCTTCTGTGACTTGCTTACTTTACTTAGCGTAATGTCCTTAAGTTTCATCCATGCTGCAGCATATTACAGAATTTTGTTCTTTTTATGGCTGAATAATACTCCTTTTATGTATATACCACATTTGCCTTATTTATTTGTAATGTGTATTTGGTTTTTTTCCACCTCTTGGCTATTATGAACAATGCTCTAATGAACATGGGAGTACAGATATCTCTTTGAGATTCTGATTTAAATTCATTTGGATAAATAACCCAAAAGCAGGACTGCTGGATCATATGGTGGTTTTGGTTTTGTTTTGTTTTCAAGGAATCACCATACTGTTCTACATAGCAGCTGCACCATTTTACATTCCCAGCAACAGTATAAAAGGATTTTCAATTTCTCAACATTATCACTAATAATTGGTTTTTTTTTGTTTTTGTTTTTGTTTTTAATAATGGCCATCTTAATAGGTGTGAAGTGATCTCATTGTGATTTTTATTTATTTCCATTTCCCTGATGATTAGTGAGGTTGAGTGTCTTTTCTCTCCTCTTTCTAATCCTTCTCCCACTCTCTAATTTGGGAGGGGGCAAGATGCTGCTCTTTGCTCTTTTGCTTAGTGCGTTATAAGAATTATCAAGAGGGCTCCATCCCTTGTGTCTGGTATGGAAGGAAAGGGGCACTGCACCTTTCATGATATTTACCTGCAGTTGGGAGGGTATATTAAAAAGAATTCTGTTCTGCCGAGTCATCCTCTTCCCAGTCTTTTGAGTAGGGTTTTCATTGGGGCTTTTGGGGATTTTTGTCCGTTTTGTTTTTGTCTGTGCCCATTGCATATTTGGAGACAAACAAAAACAAAAAAACAAAACAAAACAACATACTCACACAGGTCATTTCTCAATAGTCCCTAGCTAGTCTGTCTGTCTTTTTCCCACCTTTCAGAGTCTTCTGATAATTGCCTTATACATTTTGTCCATGGGGTTTTCATTGTGATCAACAAGAGAAATGGGGTTGCATATGCTTACCCCATCTTGCCTAGAACTGAGGGTTTTTTTTTTAAGATTTAATTGTTATTTCTTAGAGTTTTCTTCTGCCCCCAGCAATCGCTTAGTTTCCTCTTAATTTGATTTCTTCTTTTTGCTGTATTTTCATATATCAGAGGCTAATATTCACTATTCATATTTAATAGTGAGGAACTTAAAGTCTGGTTTACAGACCCTTATTCTTCTATGGGTCTTGAATGACTAGCATTTTTTATAATAGGGGAACTCTGGCTACCTGGCTTTTTTCATTGGCTACCACTATTAAAGTATATAACTTTCAAACATGTTAAAAAACAGAACTCGGGGCGCCTGGGTGGCTCAGAGGGTTAAAGCCTCTGCCTTCGGCTCAGGTCATGATCCCAGGGTCCTGGGATCGAGTCCTGCATCGGGCTCTCTGCTCAGCAGGGAGCCTGCTTCCTCCTCTCTCTCTGCCTGCCTCTCTGCCTACTTGTGATCTCTGTCAAATAAATAAATAAAATCTTTTAAAAAAATATATATAACTCATACAAATAAGAATGAACAAGTATCAAAGATTTTCTCTTACTCAGTAAGATGATATGACTAATTCAAAGGGAAGTTGGGAAGCTAGCCTATGCATATGCTAATATATATTTATCCTTAGCTGCAGGAGAAGTCAAAGTGACACTCCCTGGATGGCCCCGAAAGCATACATCCATGCTGGGAAGGAGCTGAGATGGACCAGTGGATGATGACTAGCAAGAAAAGGGGGACCTCAGTCATATAGCCCCAAGGAACAAATTCTGCCAACAAAAAGAATGAGCTTGGAAGAGGACTCCCCCCACCAAGGCCTCCTGATGAGAACATAATCTAGTTGACAGCTTGATATCACCCTTGTGATACTCTCAGCAGAGAACCCCACCTTGCCTTGCCGGACTTCTGATGTACAGAACCGTAAGCTAACAAGTAGGTGTTGTTTTAAGCTGCTCCTGGCAATTCATTATGCATCAAAAAAAGTGTACAATGATAAAAGTGGGTATATATAAATTGGTAAACATGTAAGTCTAAGTAAACATCCATATAAAAGTAACAATATCTATATTGAGTGGTCTCCAAAAAAGACAAAAATAACAATTTGAGCAAATCATATAAACTGAAAGGGGTTGACCATAATAAAATATTCTAAGACATTTATATTTGGGGGAAGGAATTTGTAGGTGTGGTGTCCTTCCTAAATTAAATTTAGGATCTGATCTTCCCTCCTTCCTGGGCGAATATCATTCAGTCAGTCCCCTGCAACCTATGCAACTGGGTGGCCTATGTCAAGTTCTGACCAATATAATGTGAGTTGGAGTCATGTGTGCACCTTTTGCCTTATTTGATTAAAAGAAAATTGCTTGTCCTAGACTAATCTTTCCCTTTTTTGATGTTTGGAACATGGACAATATAGAGACCTAGCATTGACCATACAAATGCAGACTGAAGGGAATAGTGGAACTATAAAATGGAATCATCTGGGTCCCTGAATGACTAAGAGCAGAACCATACCACTAATCTGACTTTATCTTAGGACCATTACTTGAGGTAGAAATTTACATCATTTAACTGTATTTTAAGAGTTCTTGCTTAGAATAGCTTAACCTTAAGCTGACTAAATCAGTCCCTGAAACAAATGCAGAAATCACAGAAACCTTAAATATGGGGCACTTGGCTTGGCAAAATTTAGGGCTTACCACGGAGGCAGTGGATCTTGGGTTTGGGGTACAGAAGCAGTTGGCTTTTTCCAGCTTGTGAGGCTCAAATTTCTGGTTTCTCTATTCCCTTCCTTCTCTGCTTGCAAATTGGCATATTCTTGCCTTAGCTCATCTTTTTCTTATAATATCTTGCTAAAAGCAGCAAGAGCAGCCAACACATATTCCTTATTGCTCTTATAATGAATTATAAGACATAGCATGAGATAAAACTACAACTGGAACATTTCCCCAAAGAAAGAGATGCAACCCTTTAACAAAGATCGGTTTAAATGTGTTGCCTTCCAACTTAAACCTACCATTGAGATAGCCTCAAAGTAGCTATAATTAAAATGAGGGAAAAAGGGGGAGAGGGAGCCAAGAAATCAGGAAGAGGCTGGCTTAGAAGATTTGTACAGAAAGAAAAAAAAAGTTTGATTACAGGCTTATAAACAAATAAATAAACAGAACTGAAGGCTACTAATTTGTTTTGATAATTATACCACCACCGAGTCTAAAACTAAGTTCTTGTGAAAGTCTGTGATTGTTCAATCTTCCAGGCAACCTCAGGATCCCAAACATACTCTAGTTACGAAGTGGGCTATTACCACAGTGCACTCTCCATTTCCACTCCACCTTACCTACATTCTTCCCCAAATCAGGTATGGCCACAGATTTAAGAACTATGAAGAACATCCAGAAGGCAAAGACAGAGTTCATGGATGATAGGGGAATTTTTCTTAGTGATCAGAACCAGCATGTAACCAAGGAGCCTTCTTGACTACTAGGCCAGGAAGTTCTTTGTAACTCCTGCTCAGCATGGTTTCCTCCTGATTACTGGGCCAGTGACTACTCTGTATTTTCCATTCTTCCTTTATCCAAAAGGTTTTCCATCATTGCACATTAGGATTCAGGTTCATAGAACTTGTCTATTAATATGTTGCTCACAGGACTATGAGGAGCCTCAATCCACTGAATGGAGAGAATTTTGCAGCACTTAGCTTGGATTTTGTACTAGATGGGATCTTGCTAAAGAGAGTGAATCTTTTCTTTGTGTGGGAAGAAAGTACACCTAAATATTTAGATGACCAAACTACTATTTGTCCCTGAAAGATCTATTATCTCCTTGCTAGGTACATGGTCTTACCAACAGGAGACAACATTTCCCATTCTGACTGGCAGCAAGATATTGCCATATGAATAACTTCTTGCTATTGGACAGAAGTGCTGTGTGCAGCTTCTGGCCTCATTGCTTCAAAATAAAGAAATGCTCTGGGTTTTCTCTCTTCTTCCTATGGATTATAGATGTGGCAGCAGTCCAGCTTTGACCATGCATATGAGGACAACATGCCAGCAAATAACAATGTAATGACTCGGAGGCAGGCTAGGGCCCTGAGTTATCTCATAGAGCAGAGCCACGTATTAGCCTGGAGCACTTGCTTCAGGACTGTTCTATGAAAGAGAAGTAAATTTTTTGTTAAGCCATTATATCTTTCAGTAGCTTAGCCTTTTCCCTAGTTAATTCAGAGCACTAAGACAGTGTCTTAGATTAGACTTTGTTAAGCATGCATGAAAGAATCTCAAAGCTAAGCACTAAAAGCATAGAAATAGAGTACATAACTTCTAGTGTAAAAATCTTAATTTTCACCCCCAGCCCCCCCCCCCCGAAATAGACCAGGAAGAAGTAGAAACAAAGAAGAAAAGCAGGACAAATAACATTAAGTACAATTATAGAAACAAGTCCAGAAATATAAGTCATCTCAATAAATGTAATCAACTGAACTCACCAATTAAAAATCCTAAGAATATAGAAAGATTAAAAGTAAAGAACAGAAAAATATATATATTAGACAAATAATCAAAATAGCATTGAGGTGGTTATATATCTGTTAGACTAAACTGTGACACACAAAACAGCATTAGAGATAAAAAGAGTCACTCCATACAAATTTCAGTTCTGCAGGAAGAACTTGTGTTATTCTGAACTTGTGTTACCCTAAAAATACAGCCATGACATACATGGGAATTATTTTAAGAGAGGTTCAACCCTATCTGGAAAAGCATATCCATTATTCTGGATGTGGAAATTCTCAAGAAATCCTAAAAAAAATTTTATTATAACTCTTTAAATAAATTGAGAAAGATGGCTCAAATAAGTTTAATAAAAGAAGCACAAGACCTGTATACTAAAAACTGAAACATTGCTAAGAGAAATTAAAGATCTGTATCAGTAGAGAGATTTTTCATATTTATGGATTGGAAAAGTCAATATTATCAATATGGCTTTCTGTCTAAATTGAATAATTGATTCAATGCAATTCCTATAAATCCTAGCAAACTTCTTTTCTTTTTGTAGAAATGGATAAGCTGATCCTAAAATTTATATAGAAATGCAAAGGATAAAGAATAGCCAAAGCAATTTTAAAAAAGAAAATTTACTTTTATAATCTGGATGCCTTTAACTTATTTGTTGTTCCTTATTACACTAGGTTTCAGAACCTCCATTGTAATGTTAATAGAAATGGTAAGAGCAGACATTTTTGCCTTGTTTTGGATTTTAGGGTGAAAGTAGAAGTTTTTCACTATTATATATGATATTAACTATGAATGTTTTATAAATGTCCTTTGTAAGATCTAGGATGGTTTCTTATTTCTGATATGTTGAGAATCTTTTTTAGAAATCATGAATGGACATTGGTTTTTGTCAGATGTTTTGGATGCATCTATTAAAATGTTCAGATGGTTTTTGTCTTTTATTCTATTAGTTTAGTGTGTTACACTAATTCATCTTCATATTAAGCTAATCTTGCATTCCTGAGATAAATCCCTATTGGTCCTGGTGTATAATCCTTCTCATGTGTTGTTGGATTCCGCTTGCTAATATTTTTTTTGTCCTTTCATGTTCATTTATTTCAGTTAGCTTCATGTCCTCTGGCTTCAACCATGTTGCAGAGTGTGTATTTCCTTCTTTTTAAGGCTCAATAGTATCTCATGGTGTGGAGAACACCACATTTTGCCTCCCCATTCATCCTTGGGTGGACACTTTTTTGGCTATTATGAATACTGCTGCTCTGACCGTGGGTCTGCCAGTCCCCAAGCTCCACTTGCTAACATTTTTAAAGAATGTTTGTGTCTTGTTTATGAGTGCTATTTGTCTCTTCTTTTCTTGCAATGTTTTAGTCTGGCTTTAGAATCAGGATAATACTGTGCTCACAGAATGAGTGGAAAGGTGTTTCTTCTCTTTTGTTTTCTGAAAAAGTTTATAAAAGAATTAATATTATTTCTTTAAGATTTGATAGATTTCACCAGTGAATGCATCTGGGCCTGAGCTTTTCTTTATAGGAAATTTTTAAATAATTAATTCAATCTCTTTCCCCATTCTATTCAGGTTTTTCTACTTGGTTAGTTAATTTTTATCATTTGTATCTTTTTAGGAATCTTTCCATTTCATTAAAGTTATCTAATTCATTGGTATAAAATCAGTTTTATGATATTCCTTTATTTAATTTCTTTAATTTCTGCAGTGTCAGAATTGATGTGCCCTCTTTTATTCCTAATTCTGATAATTTACATCTTCTCATTACTTTATCAGTATACCTGTAAGCACTGCTTTACTTTCTTTCAATAATTTTGATATATTGTGTTTTTGTTTTCATTCCATTCATAATATTTTCTAACTTACCTTGTGATTTTTACTTTGATTTCTGGGCTATTGTGAAAAATGCTTAACTTGCAAATGTTTCAGGATTTCAAAGATTTCTTTCTTTGTTAATTTTAAATTGAATTCTTTTGTGGTTAGAGACCATAACTTTGGGTGAAAAGATACATTTCTATAGTCTTTTACATTAGTACACTAATTTACCATTCATAGTGCTCGTCATTTCTTTCTTTGGATTTTAGTCACTTTCCTTGAGCCTGGAGGACTTTCTTTGGTACTTTTATTTTTAATAAGGCAAGTGTACTGACAATGATTTCTCTCAGTATTTGTTTATCTGGAAATTATTTTATTTGATCTGATCTGATTTGATTTGATTTGGTTTTCTTCCTGCTTCTGACTAGTTAATTTCCTTTTTTGATACAGACTTGAACTCTGTGTACTGTCCATTTGCGGACTGTGGCCTCTCACCATCCTCCTTCCATGAAAGAAACATTCTTGGTTTACTAGGTCAGGCATAGATTTTGACAGAAGTCTAACTTTGTTCTTGGGCATCTGAGGTAATGTGGACTCTTCTGAGAGCCTATGAAACCAGACCACTTGTAAGGGTTTGAGGTTGCCTGCGATAGGAATTGTCCTTAACATAGGCAATAAAAGGACATTTATGGTTATATATTTATTTTCTCACAGAATCAAAGTAAGAGTTAAGTAGATAGAATTCTAGAAGTGCAGGAATTGATCTTTAGAGATACTAGAAATCAGATATCTTGGGGCATCTCTTCTAATATCCTTAAGGTGTCAATGGTCATACCGTCGGCTAACTCAGTTACAACCACCTTTGGCCTTTATACCTCAAAGTACACTTCCCAGGAAGGATTGGCTAACTTGGGTAACATGACCACCTTTGTGCTAAGAATCCTGTAATATGGCAGTTCCACTAACCATATAAAGTAAATAATTTCCACAAATAAAAATTTTTACTATTACCAAAAGAGGGAGAAGAGGCACTGGACAGACAACCAAGCTAAACTAGCTTACCATGTCAGGCTCTTCCTCAGATCACCGGTGACCTGACCAAAAAGCTTGTTATTTTTGCCTGCCCGGAATTTATTTCCTTTTATGGGTAGTACCCTATTATTCCTTAGACATCCCTCTCTGTATCCATGTGTGTGACTGGAGGTCCAGACATGTTTATGCGGCCCCAGCCAGGACAATTCAGACGGGCAAGTTTTTTTTTTTTTTAAGATTTTTATTTATTTAATAGACAGAGAGAGATCACAGGTAGGCAGAGAGAGAGGAGGAAGCAGGCTCCCTGCTGAGCAGAGAGCCCCATGTGGGGCTCGATCCCAGGACCTCGGGATCGTGACCTGAGCCGAAGGCAGAGGCTTTAACCCACTGAGCCACCCAGGCGCCCCCTGGACGGGCAAGTTTTAATTCTATTTTTCTTGGAACTATTGTGAGAAAGGTTCTCTTTTTCTTCTGGAGATTTACCTTCATTTATGAGGGACAGTTTTATCAATATGGAGTTATTGTCTATTTTTTCTTTCAGCACTTGGAGTGTATTGTTCTACTACCTTCTGATTTACATTGTTTTCTGGTGAAAAGTCAACTATTAATTGTATTGATGTTACTTTATATATAATGAGTTGTTTTCTTTATCTTGATTTCAAGATTTCTCTTAATCTTTCAACATTTTAACTATAAAATGTCTACTTATGGAATTTTTTGTATTTATCTTACTTGGAGTTTTTTGTGCTTTTTGGATCTATAGAATTTTTTTTCTTTAAATTGAGGAATTTTTTAGCCATTATTTCTTCTAACATTTTTCTGCCTTTATTTTCTCTTACTTTTTGGGGAGACTCCCATTACATATATGCTGGTACAGGTGATGTTGTTCCACAGGTGTCTGAGGCTTTATTAATTTTTCTTTAATCCTTATTCTTTTTGTTCTCCAGATTGTATAGTTTATAATTGCTCCATCATCACTTCTCTGATTCTTTCTTCTGCATCTCAAACATGCGTAGTAAACCTTTATAGTGAATTTTACTTTATTTATTATAATCTTCAACTCCACATTTTCTATTTGTTTCTTCTTTTAATAATTTCTCCATTCTTGTTGAAAATCTGCATTTGTTGATTCTTTGTTATCATACTTTAATTCTTTATACATGGTTTCTTTTAGTTCTTTGAACATACTTGTCGTAGCTGCTTTAAATCTTTGCTAAACAACAATATCTGGAACATCTGAAGACACTCAGCAGAGTTTCTATTGACTGCTTTTTTTCTTAAGTATGGATTTCACTTTCATATTTCTTCACATATCCCACAATTTTTTAAAAAGATTTTATTTATTTATTTGACAGAGATCACAAGTAGGCAGAGAGGCAGGCAGAGAGAGAGGAGGAAGCAGGCTCCCCACCGAGCAGAGAGCCTGATGCGGGGCTCGATCCCAGGACCCTGAGATCATGACCTGAGCTGAAGTTAGAGGCTTTAACCCACTGAGCCATCCAGGTGCCCCTTACCCCACAATTTTTTGTTGGCAGCCGGACAGTTTACATAATATACTGTAGCATTTTGATCTTGATCTCTGCCATCCCTCCCACTCCCCCAACCCTCAGTCCCACAAAATGCTGTGCTGGGTTTCTGCTCATTTGTTTAGTTACTTACCTGGGCTTATTCTGAGAAATCTCCCTTGTGGGGTGTTACCACTGATGTCTCTGTTTATTTATTTATTTATTTATTTTGTTTTTATTTTCAAACTTGGCTTTCTAGGAGCTGCCTTTCATCTGCATAGTTTAGTAGTCTGCCATTAATTGACAGATTGTATTCAAATACCTTGAGCCAATAGAGCTCTATGATCTACAGATAGATCTATATGTAGACAAGGGAACACATCCAGGACATGTTCGTATCTGGCTCAGGTTTTACTTTGAATGGGGTCCTTTTGAGTCTCCTATCTTCCATATGAGTCCATTCTTAGGAGTATGTGAATAGCTTGGGACCACTCCATATCCACTGCATATGTACACAGCCTCAGTCGGTAATATGCTTGCCCAATCTGGGCTGCAATCTTGGGGAATATTGGCGTCAAGCTGTTGGCCCTCCCCAGCTGGCCAACCTTTGGGAAGTCACTTCCATCAGCAGTGCCGCCCGGCCTGGGTCTCATCCGCCCCTCAAAATCAAGTGAGCCCCTTTTGAAAGTAGCAGAGAAGCTTCCAATCCTCAGAGCTCGCTCTGCCAGGTAGAGCCTCCAGATAGACGAAGGCAGATGTTGCAGGAGCAGCCTCAGAGCAAAGCGCCGCACGTGCTACTGTTCTTACCTGGATGGTCAGCAGTATTGCAGGCATTAAAACGCTTCTCAGACTGTAGAGGGCTTTGTTTGATTTCCAGTGCTGAAATGGTTATTTTGTGAATTTGCCCAGTGTATAGTTACTCTTTTCCAGTGCTGAAATGGTTATTTTGTGAATTTGCCCAGTGTATAGTCACTCTGGAAGAATGTTTGTTGAGCACATCACTAAGTTATAGCCAGAAACTCTGCTCTCTGCTTTTATCTAGACCTTCTTTTCTCTTCATTTCTATTTTTCCTTTCCTGTTGACTTTTTATTTCCCTCTCATCTATTTCTCTTCAGTTTGGGGCACCACTGTAGAAAGCTGTCCTAGTGGCTCAGTTTTATGAATTCGTGGAGGCTAGTCAGCTTCAGCCCTTATTGGGGACCCCTTGTACTTAACCACTCTTGGGTTGCATATCTGCTTTTCTCAGGCTGACGCAAAGCTCTCTATTGAACACTTGCTGTTTGCTTTGGTTATCAGGGCCATCAGATGGTTTGTTTTTCCCTGCAGCTTTACTTTCACAGATGCCAGCTTCTTACCTGTCTTAAGGTCTGTTCTTGCCTGTTTGGTCTTTGGGTTTTCTGGGATTACTTTGTCTCCCAGTTTTGTTTTTTTTTAAATGTCCATAGGATTCTGATTTTTTTTAATTAGTTGCTCTTTCTATTTTTATATGAGGATTCAGAAATATTCAAACTATGCCATCAGTGCCACATTGCTGTCAATGTCCTACAGTACTGGGTCTTTATGTTGCTTATTAAGTTTCCTAGTTCTTTTTTCCTAAAAAATATTTAACATTTCCTGTTATTTTTTCTTTTTTTCCTTGTTAGTTTATTCCTAGATAATTATGGTTTATATTGCAATTAAAGCAGAAAAATTATTTTCTCATTACATTTTTTGATAGGAACTATATTGACTTCTGCAAGTTACTCTTGTATCTGGATTCCTTACTGACTTCTTTTTTTTAAATTTTATTTATTTATTTGACAGAGAGAGAGATCACAAGTAGGTAGGGGGGGGAGGAGCAGGCTCCCCGCTGAGCAGAGAGCCCGACGCGGGGCTCGATCCCAGGACCCCGAGATCATGACCCGAGGTGAAGGCAGAGGCTTAACCCACTGAGCCACTCAGGTGCTGACTTCTTTTTAGTTGATGATTTTTAAAAGTTTATTTTGGATATTCTAGAAGACTACTACCTGTTTCTATAGATAATGATATTTTTCCTCCACCTTCTCTAATTTAAACTTCATGAATATCCTTCCATATCAGTGCTTGTAGAGCTAATTATTTTTTTGTTACTATTTGCATATTATTTACTTACCTCATGCTACCTTATTTAAACAGGTTTTTTTTTTTTTACATTTAGATGATTTCCAATTTTTTTGTTATAAATAATAAATCCTTTGGGATATAGGAATATTTCCATAGCTTTAATTCCTAAAAATAGAAATATTGGGGTAAGATATATATCCACTAGTTATATATCCTCCAGATTATTATTAGTTTTATCAGTAGTAACTATAATACATTTTCTTTTCTTTCCTTTCTTTTTTTAAAGATTTTATTTATTTATTTGTCAGAGAAAGAGAGAGAGCACAAGCAGGCAGAGTGGCAAGCAGAGGCAGAGAAAGAAGCAGGCTCCCCGCTGAACAAGGAGTCTGATGTGGGACTCGATTCCAGGACTTTGGGATCATGACCCAACCAGAAGGCAGCAGCTTAACCGGCTGAGCCATCAGCCGTCCCATTATAATACATTTTAATTGACTTTCTTTCATTATCCAATTTATTCTGTTACAAAATCTTAACTCTAACTTTACAATTTCAGGAATCCGATCACTTCTCACAGTTGTCACTGATTTAACCCGTTCCAAGATGTCATCAGCTGGAGGTAGGAGGAAGGCATAGACGTTTCCATTCTTGTGGAAGAATTGATGCTCAGTGTACTAATACATTCAACTTAGCCAATGTGAGTATATGAAAATGTAAGTCAGATAATATCAGTATTCTGCTCAAAATCCTCCCCTGGTTTTAATCTATACGGGATAAAATTCAAAAATTTTACAATGACTCATGAGGCCTTTTATGATGTGCTCCTTTATCAGTAGTTATTTCTTACCTTATCACTTAATACTACTACCCAGCAGATCAATTTTAAAAGTATACGTTCCTTTTAAGTACTAATATTCTTCTTATTTTGTGCCGAGGAATATCTTTTCTTTTAAATCATATTGTTTCTTTATTTTATGTTGATTTTATGTTTATTCATCCTTTTATTTTGAGAGCAACAAACACGCAGTTTTCATACCTCTTCCCTAGATAACCACCTAATTTCTGTTTATATATAGGATTATATAATTATATCATTGATTATAATCATTTTACCATGGGTTGGAGGACACTTGTATCCTGCAAGGCCCCTTGAGAAGGAAGGAATCAGCAAAGAGATAGCAGCCAAAGCAGCCGGTTCACAGGGAGCACATTGAGGAGGAAAGGGGGGTGTGGGGAGAGGGGATTTCATTATAAACTTTTGAGTGTGTACCTTTCTTGGAGGGAGAACCACCGGGATTTGTATTGGATATTTTAGTGGATTCAAGGAAGAGTGCTCTAGCATCAGTTGCCTAAGGCCTTAGGTCTACCGCTGTGGGAGTAATCTCACCACCTTCTCAGCCTCTTCCACTCCATCTTTGCCACAGTCATGGTCCACTACTACACAGGGCTTCCCCTTATCCCAGATGCTGGCACCTGCAGAGTCCTGCCACAACCTTTATATTTTGCCATTGTAGGGAAGACTGTTTTCCCAGTGGCATGTTCCCTGTTGGTCTCATGGTTTTCCCCTTTTTCTCTTCCTAAGTTAGGAGAAAAGGCCATGGGATTTAGCATCTGCTTTTCTTATTCACAAGAGACAATGCTGTTTTCTTCTGGAAGTGAGTGGCAAGCTTCCTTGAGGTGTCTTCCTTTAGTTTAGAACTCTATTTTAAATACTTTCAACGTTTGTAGTGTTTAGCATACTTTCCTTAGCTTTAAACACTAACTCAGCTTTTCCTTATTTTTACATTTTTCCTTGGCCAATTTAGTTGGGATTGGGAAGAAGGGAGGCAGATAATCTTTCTAATCTGAATTTTTGTCCTTTCGCCTTCTTCGTTTATAATTCTTTCTTTATAATATTCGATATATCATACTGATGCTCAATATATACAAGTTTCTATTATCATCTAGTGGGGTTGCAAATGAGCACTAGAAGTATCTGAAGATGGCCATTTAAACACTCTAATATGTCTGGTGAGAAAGACATAGCCCTAACTATATAATATTTTATGTTCTTATCACTTACTCATCAGATAAATGAGTGATTGGTCTGTGAAAATATTGTGCCAGAGGACTGGAGAATATTCAAGAATTGTAGTTATAAAGTTGATATTCCTTGACATCATTTCTGGAGCATAACTGAATAATAGACTTTCTCTAAGTCTCTCTCAGATTCACAGTCAAATATCTAACTCAGAGATCCACAACTTCCTTCTCAAAGTGGATGACTCAGTGAGCAATTGTATATAAAAGTTAGTTGGAATCAGAATTCTAGGGAACGGTATGATGTATTATGAAGAGATACCATGTTAGGTAAGTAGGTCTTCTGAGTGAGACCTAACTACAAAAGTTCCAATAATTTGGTAAAGGATGTCACATAACCAAAGCAGTATACACTTTATCATGGGAGAGCAATGCATTTATCAATAATCTCCAAATCGGGCTAGGCTACTTCTTAAGGTTGTGAAAACTTTCTAAAGGATATAAGAATACTTTAAAGTAATCAATTTCCAGATTCTCCACTTCTAATTCTTCCCCAAAATCCATTTGAGTGAAAAGTCATCTGAGTTCTTAACAGCTCTTCCCTCACTTTACAATATAAAAGCTTACACATACACACACGGAGCTTCAAACAAGGGAGAGGACTGATCATTCACAAGCAAGACTTTCAGAGCAAGAATGTATGTATTTCCTAAGAAACATGCCGAATTCTCCTAAGACAAAGCTCAAGCCCAGCAGTTTCTGAAATAACATTCACTAAGTTTCTATACTTTCCTGTCTTATTTATGTAGTTCATTGACAGATATCCCAAAAATCTACAGGTAATTTGAAATTAAAACTAAATGGCACCTGCTCACACTGGCAGCTAAGTCGGGGTGGGGCTGGGGGCCAGGGGAACAAAACAAAACAAAAAAAAAAAAGAAGAAGAGGACTTAGTTAATGATTAATCAAGTTACCATAACCCGTAGGAAATTTCCCTGTCTTCTCTATTTAGGTTATGGGTGAAAAATAGGTTAGGAATGTAGTATTTTGTCCCAGCTGGGATATTGTGAATGCAGTATATATAGTAAATAGGGGTTTGTAGTGGAACTGATGATGATTTTCATTTAAGGACTGTACCTCTTCCATGCTGCTAGCTTTTATCAATGAATATGTGCACATAAGGGGAGCACTTTAAAAGCAAAGTGAAGAAAGCGTTAATAAGAAGTATTGAATGCTGGGGCGCCTGGATGGCTCAGTCAGTTAAACAGCTGCCTTTGGCTGGGGTCATGACCCCAGGGTCCTGGGATAGCCCCGAGTCGGGATCTCTGCTGGGCAGGAAGTCTTCTTCTCCCTCTCCCTCTGACTGCTGCTCTGCCTACTTGTGCTCTCTGTCTCTCAATCAAATAAATAAATGAAATCGTTTAAAAAAAAGAAATATTGAATGCTAAAAACAGCCCTTTATACATTGAAGCATTAACAATTATTTTTAGCTATACTTATCCCTAGGACATGCTATTTGCTGGAAAGAAAAGCTTCTTTGAAAAGCCAAAAAGGTAAAGTTTACTGGTGATTTTTTAAGTGTAACTGAAATTTTTTTTTTTTTTTGGTGCTACCAAATTTTTCAAGACATATTAGGTAAAACTCATTGATAAGACTTTCACTTTTCTTTCAGATTTGATGATATTAAACAAAGTACTTAAAACCCATTTTATTAAGTATATATGATAAATCATTTATTCCAATTATAATCAATTCTCACTTAATTTCATCTTAGATATTTAAAAATAATTTTTTATCTTAGAAAATTTTTGATTTTTTTGTAATTTTATTTTTATTTTTTTAACCTTAGAATTTTTTAAAATTTTTTTTAAAGATTTTATTTATTTGACAGACAGAGATCACAAGTAGGCAGAGAGGCAGCAGAGAGGAGGAAGCAGGCTCCCTGCTGAGCAGAGCAGAGAGCCCGATGCGGGACTCGATCCCAGGACCCTGAGATCATGACCTGAGCCGAAGGCAGTGGCTTAACCCACTGAGCCACCCAGGCGCCCCGTCCTTAGAATATTTTTTAAAGAATTTTCTACTTCCTTTAAAAAAAATAAAGGACAACCCCTATACCAGTTACTTTACAGCAGTATATACGCTTTGTTTTCATTAAATGAAGTGAAAGGTTGTTCATGATTCATCTTATTAAGGTATTCACCAGTAAAATTTTACTTGTTTAACAAACATCAATGTTTAAAATATAGCTCTATTATTTGATCAGTTGTATACTAATAATAATTACAGTGGTAACTTAATTCAAAAGAAAATATTTAATATTTAGGGCCTTATGATCATCAGAAATAAAAAATAAAATTTAAAATCCTAGTTAATATCCTGGGATTTGTTGTAGATTCCTTCAACAAGTATTTACTAAGCCCCCTCCTTTGGGCCAGAAACTTTATGAGTTTCTTGAGATATGTCAGTGAATCAAAGAGATCACACACACATCCCTACAACTGATCTCTTAGAATTTATATTATGGGGTATAGGTAGGCAAATCATACACTATGTTAGAAGGTGATAAGTGCTTTGGAAAATGAGTAAATCAAGCAACAAAGTTAGAGGGTAGGAAGTAGGGGTTTACAAAGGAGGAGTGGTTTGAGGAAACTAATTTTAAAAAGGCAGATGGGGATACACTGTGTTGAAAAGATGATATTTGAAGAAAATTCAAAGAGAGTAGAAGTTTGCTGTATAGATACCTGGGGTTCCAGGCAGAGAATTGCTGTGCAAAGACCCTAAGATGATTAGTATTTTGAGGAATAGTTGGGAGCCACTGTAGGTAGAGCAAATGGAGGAAACATAGTAAGAATAGAGAAATGTGGAGGTGGGAAGAGGCCAGATCATGCAGAGCCTTGTGGAGCCTTTTAAAAGCACTTTGTGTTTCAGTTTGAGTGAGATGGAGAGCCCTGGAGGGTAATGAGCAGAGGTATAGCTTTATCATTCTTGACTTCTGTGTTGAGAATAGGCTGTAGGAGGTAAGAACTAATATATGCTGAGTTGTTAGGAGCTCTTAGGATATGGTAATGGCTCAGACTGGAGTGAAATAAGAGGAAATGTGGAGAAATGGTTGGATTTAGGATGTACTTTTTAAGGATATGCAGGAAAGAGAGGAGTTAGTCCAAGGTTTTGGTTCTGAGCAACAAGAAAAATGGAGCTGCCATCAACTGAGATGGGAAGGACTGCGGTGGAGCAGTTTTGGAGGGAAGATCAGGAATTTAATTTATGATGACATCGAGATGTTTATAAATATCCAAAGAGAGATATCAAGTAGACAGTTAGATAATCAGGTCTGGAATTTGGAAGAGAAGTGTAGGCTGGAGGTTTTAATTTGGAAGCTCTTGTCAAAGAGATATTTAAAGCTATGAGACTGGAGGAGAGTATGCACAAAATGAGTAGGCAGGGAAGACAAACAGTTCAAGGACTGAGTCCTGAGATATACCAACATTAAGAGGTTGGGAAGAAGAGAAAGACTCAGCAAAGGGACCTGAGAAGTAGTGACCAGTAAAGTCTTGGGACAACCAAGAGAAGAAATCAAATGAGTAAAGTGTTTCAAGGACCAGAGAGTAACAAGTTTTTGTTGCAAAAAGGAATAAAGAATAGAGATGGCAGCTGGAGGGTGGGGGGAGTCAGACCAAAGAAACACATATTTGAAAGATAGGAGAAATAACATCATGCATATATGTTGGTAGGAGTGATCAAATAGGGAACAATGACAAATTGAAAATTTAGGAAAAACAAGGAAGTATTTTTGGATCTATATTCTTGAGTAAATGAGAGAGGATATGATGCAGTATACAAGTGGTGAATTTTGCTTTAATATCAGAGTATGCATAATCCATCTATGGGAACAGGCAAGAAAGGAGAAAATGTGGTACAGATAATAGTTGTACAATTTCTTTCCTAATTACTTAAATTTTCTTGCAGAAGTGGGAGGTAAGGTCATCTACTTTGAATAACAGTGAAGGGAGTTACTATGGTTTAAGAAGAGATGATAGGTGAAAACATCAAGGAAAGCAAAAAGAGAGTGAGTTAAGGATGTATCATATGATAGAAATATTAATAGATAAGTCATGAATTTAAACTTTTTCAATATTTAGAGTCATATGGTCATAGGAAAGAAAAAATCTTAAATTTCAGTTTATATACATGTTTTTGTTGCAGATTCATTCAAAAAATATTTGATGATTAGTCATGAATTTGAAGTTAGTGTGATTGTCCAGAAAATATGGTGAGTGGTGTACTAGTCACCTAATTCTAGCAGTAGAGCTGCATAACAGCAGCAACAAAAAAAAAGTCACAAAACCTCAGTGGCATACAAAAATACACATTTACTTTAGCTTACAGTTCTATGATTTCTCTTTATTGATTTGGGTTTAGTGGGTCAAATTCAATGTCTACCATCTGCACAGAGTCTGTTAGGGGCTTAACTGATCCTAGACTCACATGTCTGGGGCCTCAGTTTGAACAACTTTGCTGACCTTGCTGTTCTGTGTTTCTTTTGCCATCAGGCTAGCCTGGGCATGTTCTCATAGTGAAGACAGAGAAACCAAGAGCAGAAATGAACAAGCATAACATTTTATGACATAACATGGACCAATGCAAGTCATATGGCCATGTCCAGAGTTAGAGAGGAAAGAGACTACAAAATTGTAGGAGAAAGGGTATAGACACAGGGAGGACATTATTTAGAAACATTAATATAATCAGTCTACCACAAGTGATCAATAAAAACTTGTACCAATAGATTTACATTCAGATAGACATCTAAATAAATAAATATTTGAGAAGGAAGTATAACAAAAATTTGAGACCAAAGATAAAAAGGAAATATTTAGAGAAGAGTTTGTTCATGTATTTTTAAAATGGAGGATGATGTATATCAGACCATTAAGCTATTAAGATTCCTTTAGATATGTTTGAAAGAGTAAAATTATAGTTTTATTTCTAAATGTCAATATTTACAATATATGTACATTCTTTATACTTATTTCAACTCCCGATGAACAGTTTTAGACATCAACCAAAAATATGTGAAGGGATATGCAGATGTAGATTTTCAGAATTCTTTTGGGGAATAACGGAAGTTTGAAGACTATTGCTTTAAATCACACCTCTGCTTGTGGATCTAAATAAACATGGACAAAACAAAAGCAGTATGATCTTTGCTCAAGCAAATTCAGTTTTCAAATCTGATAGTATTTTTAGATTGCTTTGAGGACAACCCATAAGTATATAAGATCATGTCACAGTCACTTCTTCAAATTTTATGGGCCATTGTTATCATCTTCTGTACAGATCTCATCAAGTCATATCTTCTACATATTTTCATTGCACAAACAATAAAAATTCTTGGCCCACTATGCAGTGTATAAATGCATCTCACTGCTTTTTAAATTCCATTTCCTCACGACAGGTGCATTTGTCATTTGCAGGGTTGCATTTATTTAAGAGTGTGGCTGAGGCCGGAATATCCAGTCCAGATCTTGGGTTGGGCGGGAATGATCATCACCCTCATCTTCTTGGGAACCCCTTTGCCATGGATCATTCATTAGCAGAACCTGGATTTTGTATAATACAGCAGGTGGATTTTAAGAGAAGATGCTAGTCCTTTTAATACCTCAGGAACTCCTAGAACATCACATCTGTCACATTTATTGTGATGGGGACATTTAACGTGACTTTACAAAGTAAGTACAAGGCTAGTGCAATTTCAAGGGGAGAAAAATAGATTCTACTTCTTGATGTGAGGGGACATGTATGTGCAGAGACAGGGAATTTGGAGACAGTTGGACATTTAGATTTGTTCTTCAATTAATTTTCTATTCAGATCTATTTTCCATTTAAATTCTGGGTTGTCTTGTTGTAGCAAATTTTAGGAGCTCTTGCTATACCACAGAAGTCAATCCATGATCTACCAATTATAATGGAAATATTTTGTATTAAGTTTTTTATTTTAATTCTAGTACTGTTAGCGTAGTGTTATGTTAGTTTCCCATGTATGATATAGTGATTCAGCAATTTTACACATTACACAGCCTTCATCATGATAAGTGTCCTCTTTAATCCCCATCATCTGTTCACACACCCACCCTCCCACCCCCTTCTGGTAACCATTAATTTGTTTTCTACAATTAAGAGTCTGTCTGTCTGTCTCTCTCTCTTCCCCCCCGCCTTTGCTTGCTTGTTTTGTTTCTTAAATTCTACATATGAGTGAAATCATATGGTATTTGTCCTTCTCTGACAGACTCGTTTTACTTAGCATTATGTTCTTTAGCTCCATGCATGTTGTTGCAAATGGTCAGATCTCGTTCTTTTTTGTGGCCGAATAATATTCCATTGTATATTCCACCTCTTCTTTATTCATTCATCTATTGATGGACACTGGGACTCCTCCCATAATTTGGCCACTGGAAATAATGCTGCAGTAAACATAGGGGTTCATATACCCCTTTGATTTAATGTTTTTGTATTTTGGAGGTAAATATCCAGTAGTGTGATTACTGGATCCTAGGGTAGTTCTGTTTTTAACTTTTTGAGGGAAGTCCACAATGAAAATACTTTTTGCCTAAATGTATAGAGTCTGTTATTTATAATCTCTTATGCCATACATGTTGCTTATTTTAACTTGGTTAAACATGTTTATGTGTAATTTTTAAGCTTTTTAACTAACACTTTAATGTCATACTTTTTGCTTTTAAGTATTTAATCAACCTGGAACTTAAGTTTGTATGTGATGTGAGAACAAGGTCCAGATTTATTTTTTGCAGATGATTGACCAACTGAGTCAATATCACTTATTAGATATAGCATCTTTTCCCCCACTTATTTGAGATACCACATTTGTCATTTATACTCAGATCTATTCTGTTTAACTAAAGAAGATTTTTTTTAAGATTTTGTTTATTTATTTGACAGACATAGATCACAAATAGGCAGAAAGGCAGGCAGAGAGAGGGGAGGGGGCAAAGCAGGCTCCCTGCTGAGCAGAGAGCCCGATGCCGGACTCCATCCCAGGACCCTGAAATCAAGACCTGAGCTGAAGGCAGAGGCTTTAACCCACTGAGCCACCCAGGCATCCCTAAAGAAGATTTTTAAACATTTTAACCATTTTTAAGTGTATGATTCAACAGCATTAAGTACATTAACATTGTTATGCGACCATCACCACCATGATTTTGCAGAATGTTTTTATCATCCCCAACTTAAACTCTGTACCCATTAAATGGTAACTCTCCACTCTCCCCTTCTATTTTCTGTGTCTATGAATTTGACTAGACTAGGGACTTCATATTGGTAAAATTATACAGTATGTATCCTTTTGTTACTGGCTGATTTCACTTAGCATAATGCCTTTGATGTTTATTAATGTTGTAGTGTGTGTCAGAATTTCCTTCCTTTTTAAGGCCAAATAATTTTCCATTGTATGTATACCACATTTTATTTATCCATTCATCTGTCAGTGGACATTTGGGTCATGTCCATCTTTTGGCCCTTATGAATAATACTTCTCTGGGACAGAGTGTATAAATATCTGTTTGAGTCCCTGCTTTCAATTCTTTGAGATATATACCTAATAAACTGAATTTCTATGCCAATACCATACTGATTTGTAAACACTTTATAGATTTTATTTCTGTGTAAAAGATCACTTTATCATCTATATTCTTCAATATGTATGCTATTACAGAAAGAAAAGCTATTGATTTTATATATTTATTACATTTAATCACCTTAGTAGGTTCTTGTATTGTATCCAGTAGAATTTTCTTATACTTTCTTGGAATGTCTAGATAGTGTATCACTTTCTGATATCTGATACTGAGTGAAATCATTCTTGTATCTTATTTAAGATAATATTTACTATGGTTTTTAGAAAAGAATCTTCATCAAGTTTAAATCATCTTGCATTTTTATTAGTGATTGCTGGGCTTTTATCAAATGCCTCTTAGCATCTACTGATATGATCATATAGTTTTTCTCCTTTAATTGTTGATGTAGGAAGTATGTTAACAGAGTTCTTGATATAATATCATCCTGTATTCTTGGAGTTAAAACCTACTTGATGATAGAACATTATTTTTTTGAAACAATGCCATATTGTATTTGCTAATATTTTACTTAAAATTTATTGTGATATTTTCCAATATATACATATATCAAATCATGTTTTATGTCTCAAATTAATACAATGTTATATGTCAGTTATAATTTGAAATTATCAATAAAATTGAAGAAAAAAAGAGATACTTTGATGGGATAGCTTGAGAAATACTATAGAGGTTTATCATTCTGAAGAAAAATCCTTCTCTGTTTTTATTCCAGTTTTTTTTTTAATTTTAAAATGTCAAACTTTTAAAATGAATTTTTTTCTTGTTATGAAGCAATCTGTTTAGTTTTTTTTAATTTTTTGTTTTTTTTTTTTTAAGATTTTATTTATTTACTTATTTGACAGAGAGAGATCACAAGTAGGCAGAGAGGCAGGCAGAGAGAGAGGAGGAAGCAGGCTCCTCGCTTGAGCAGAGAGCCCGATGCGGGGCTCGATCCCAGGACCCTGAGATCATGACCTGAGCTGAAGGCAGAGGCTTTAACCCACTGAGCCACCCAGGCGCCCCCAATCTGTTTAGTTTTAAGAGGAGTGTCTTACTGGAAACTTAAGGAAAAAGAAAAGCTTCTTAGATTTCTTTTGGATTATAAATGGAGCCTCAAAAGACTGTATTTGCTATGCTGTAAGTAATATATAAAAATTTACCAGGCCATATATAAATAGTTTGAAGTAAAGATATATTAGTTAGGTTACAACATTTTCTAATTTACAATTATGATTTTTACATGGTAACACCAATACTCTATTAAAGAGGAAACATAGCAATTTTTCCTTATAGTAATTTCCCCACACCTGTTAATCTATACTATCATTGTCTTATAAAATTCAAGATGTCCTCCAGGGGGCACTAGATACAATAGTGAATGTATTTGATCTTATGCAAATACAAATGACCTTCGTGGGGAAGTAATGAGAAGGGAGGGCAGCATCCTGACTACCATGGAGCTCCCACGGGAGCTTCGGTCACTGAGCAGCATCCTCGGAAATGTGGGTTTCATAGGGTTAGCTGGCTGATATGCACCTGGAATCTTAAAAGTTTTTTGAATGAGAAACCACGATAAGATTTACACAACGGGCATATATTCATTTATCAAAATGACTAGTTCTTTCCACTCCGTATACAAGGACACAGAAAAGTAAAGGTGTGTTTATATGCACTTTGTGCAACTACAGAGTGGGCACAATTCCTATGCGATGCTGAATTGTAATAAGTCTATTTGGACGGCATGTCTGAAGGGAAAGCATGTTGAGATCTATCCAAACGCATGTCATTGAAGACTAGTGCACACATATTACTGTTCAGTCTAGTTTAGGCTTGAGGAGCTCCCAGTGTATACTTGAATTAACTCAGGTTGATTGTAAGGTCAACTATGAACTTCCAAAACAACCTAAAGTGTTCTATGTATTCTAAAATATCTCATTCTGATCCCACATACACCTAATGATCCAGTCATTCATTATTTCTAACCTAGACTGCTGATGTGTCATATGTATATGTTTTTTGCCTTTTTGTAAAGGAAAATCCCTAAATATATTTATAATCACTTGAAATAACTAATGTTTAGGAGAATAACATTTATGTCTCCAAACCAAGGAATCACAATTAGCAATTATTTAAAATTCCTTTTTGTGTCCCTATTTTTTGAGCTGAACATCTTAGTTTGCATTGAATATAATCACCTTCCCCCCAACTCTTTCTTGTATTATCATTACTGTTATCTTTTCTTCTGTCTATACTTAGTACTACTATGGAGCATAAGGTTGAGATTGGTTGGGGACTTTTTAAGTTTCTAAGTAAGATTTAGTAATCCAAATAATTATCCTGATGCTATCAGAAAATACTTTTCCACAGGTGCAATTATTTATGTAGATTATACATAAGATGAAAACTAACCCAGATTGTTCCATGTCTGGGCACATAGGGGACTACTGGGCAAGGCAGAATAAAAGTCAGGCAAAGTTATTCTTTGAAACCACAAAAATTCATTCAATTCAACCATCTGCTTCTCTGATTGATTCTGCTTCTCTGATTGATCTGCCAAATTACTGTTCTTAACATGATACTTCATCACATTAATTTTAACTGTCCTCCCTATCACATCTACCCTTTCGACACACACTCAAAAGATTCATTGTGTCCTCATTTCCTATATAATATGTAGGACAGACTTATTACTCTGCATTTAAAATTCTCTGTAATAAAACCTCAACACATTTTTTTTGCCCATTCACTAAATATTTATTGAGGGCCTGTTATGTGTGTGTTTATCTTCTCTATAATTGATTTAATCTCTCTGCCTTTTTCTTCATTCTTTGGCAAACTTTAAAGTCTTTCCTCATCCTTAACAATTAGGTTTTCAGTACTGTCTATCTTAGCATTTATTTTTTATTACTTCTGTAGTATTACTGTTTTCATTCTTAGTTCATTTCTTTGTCCGTCACTCTCCATTTTAACCTCATTCCACTGAGCTATGACCTTTTTAAGTTCTTGCTGTACAGATTTCATGCTCTCTTTAACATGAGAGCTTTGTTGAAAATTTTCTTCTGTTTCCTGGAGGGATGTCTGCTTTCAGAATGTATTCTTTATGTGTTCACTGCACGCTATGTCTTCTGTCTCCTCTCCTTCCTTCCGTACGTTTTCCTTTATACCGTAGTGTGTTTCTAGAAGTCACGCTATCTCTTCTTAGCCCTCAATTGTCTCCCACTTTAAAAGATCATGTTTATATCATTCCCTTAGACCTTAGTTTGAAGGCAGGTTTTTTATGGCTTATGTCCTATCACATTTTTAAAAATTATGTGAAATAAGAGGTTTTAGAAATCATTAAATAGTCATGTGTTCATTGCTTGTTTAAGAATAAAACATTCGCTTTTCTGCATGTGTGTCGTTCACAGTGAAAGTGTGGGCGGGCAAGGCCTACACAGCTACTGCAGGCAGTCGTCGTAGCCGGATTTACTCTCTGCTATTCACTTTCTACTTTATTTTTGTAATTAAACAATAATTCTGTACCTGACTTCACTTTACCAAGACAAAAATCCTTTGGATTTTGTAATGTCCTATTCAGGGTAAGTATTAAACTTTTGCTTCTAATCAGGACAGCCCTTTCTGGAGTTGAGCAAAACTTCAGGGTTGCGGTTAAAATGTAATTAATACAGTTTCCCATCCTACCAGGTGAAAGGTTCTTTCCAAAGGTATGACCCTTAGTATTTCTTGTCTTCATCTCTTTATCTGGAAAGTCACTCTTTATTATCAGAGATAGTTAGCTCTGGGTGATTATCAGCTGTTATTATATTTCTTATCCTGGCATGTGTGCACACACTTGCACACACACATCCAAAAATGACATTGAAAACAAATGGACAACTCCACCAAAATGTTAAATCCTAACTCGTCCCTTATTTCTGTGTTATTTTTCCATGATAGTGGGAAATGGCGCCTGTTGAAAAAGGAGCATTCTCCTATTCTCATGAGTTGTGTAACAACCTTCTTGATGTGCTTCCTTTAAATTAGGAAGCCTTAGTGAGACTTTTCAGAGTTCACAAACTCACGATCCTACACCCCAAGTTCAGAGATGAGATTTGTTGCCAAATACTAATTATTAGAATCGTCTTCCCCTTTATCTGGATAATACTTTTCCATTTTATAGTACGGGATTTTGTGTCATTCTTAGTCTGAGTGCTACTGGTATATATTTTATTCTGATTTGGTTATTATTTATGTTGTCTTAGTTTTGCTGTATTTTGTCAAATACATTTTGTCATGTTTTTAAGGAAGGGAGGATTTGTGATTCAAGTTTTCACTACCATTTTCCCTAGCCACCATTTCTTTTCTCATGAAGTCTCTATTCTCAACTTATATTATTCTGTCAGTTCTCTCTCTCTCTTTCATACCTTCTTCTAATCTCCAAGTTTTCTCCTCCTTCTGCCTTTCCATGTTAAAGGAAGTGTTGAAGTTCCCTAAAATTGTATACGTGACTCTCTTCTATCCTCTCTCGCTCATCAACCGTGCTGCATGCACCAGTGCCCACCACACCTGCAGCTCTTGCTCAGTCCTGCGGGACGTACATTTCTCATCTCCTATGGAGCATATAACCCTGGCTGGTCTGTGCTCACTGCTTAGTCAACATTTCAAAGAATTTACCTTCCATGTGAAACCTTAGTTTCTCTCTATCTCTAACCTTCACATTGAGCATCAGTATGCAGCTGCCAACGGTGGGGCACATTCCTTTCAGATGCCTCTCTCCATTTCAGCTCCCGCATCCAGTTCATGATGAAGATCTATTACTTTTTTCTCCCAAACATCCGTTCAGGATGACTACTTCATACTTCATTTCCCTGCTTCTAGTCTCATCTCTTTTTCATTAATTAATTAATTACATTAATTCTATGTTAAAACATGAGTGATTCTTTTTTTTTAAGATTTTATTTATATATTTGACACAGAGAGAGAGAGAGGTCACATGTAGCAGAGAGGCAGGCAGAGAGAGAAGGGGGGAAAGCAGGCTCCCTGCCGAGCAGAGAGCCCGATGCGGGCCTCGATCCCAGGACTCTTGAGATCATGACCTGAGCCGAAAGCAAAGGCTCAACCCACTGAGCCACCCAGGCGCCCTTCTTCTTCTTTTTTTTTTTTTTAATTTCTTTTCAGCGTAACAGTATTCATTGTTTTTGCACCACACCCAGTGCTCCATGCAATCCGTGTCCTCCTAAATACCCACCACCAGGCTCCCCTAACCTCCCACCCCCCGCCCCTTCAAAACCCCTCAGGTTGTTTTTCAGATACCATAGTCTCTCATGGTTCTCCCCTTCCAATTTCCCTCAAATCCCTTCAACAGACGAATGCATAAAGAAGATGTGGTCCATATACACTATGGAGTATTATGCCTCCATCAGAAAGGCTGAATACGCAACTTTTGTAGCAACATGGACGGGACTGGAAGAGATTATGCTGAGTGAAATAAGTCAAGCAGAGAGAGTCAATTATCATATGGTTTCACTTATTTGTGAGCATAACATATAACATGGAGGATATGGGGAGATGGAGAGGAGAAGGGATATGAGTGATTCTTTTTAAAAGTAGTTGGACTACTCGCAAATTTGAGTTCTGTCAGCCTCACATTATCTAGTACAGGATAAAGTTCAAAATCTTTAGCAGACCCCACAGGATACTTCAGAATCTCGCCCGTGGTTGCCTTCAGATCCTTATCTCCTCGTCCTACGTTCCCTATCATGAGTCCACAATAGACTATTATTTTTTTTTATAAATTTTTTTTATTTTTTATAAACATATAAAGTATTTTTATCCCCAGGGGTACATGTCTGTGAATCGCCAGGTTTACACACTTCACAGCACTCACCATAGCACATACCCTCCCCAATGTCCATTACCCCACCCCCCTTTCCCGACCCCCCTCCCCCCAGCAACCCTCAGTTTGTTTTGTGAGATTAAGAGTCACTTATGGTTTGTCTCCCTCCCAAT